>NJDD01001042.1:88848-112065 GCA_002245505.1 Calephelis nemesis
AATGGAGCGTTGGGTAGGCTAATCCAAAGCGAGGTTTTGAGTCAAAAAGCTAGAGTCGCTTTGCATAATTCTGTGCTTATCCCAACGTTATTGTATGGAAGTGAGAGTCGGGTATGTCAGAAAGATCATGAAAGTAGGATAAATGCGGTCGAAATGAGAGCACTACGGAAAATCTGTGGTGTAACGCTCGCTGACCGCATTCGTAACAGTGAAATCCGAGAAAGAGTGGGATTGAACATGGGCATGTGGAAAGAATGACAGACGAAAGATTGACAAAGCAATGCGAATGTGGATGGATGTAGGTACCCGGGGAGACCAAGGCTGATATTTCACGATCAGATCAATCGAATATTATCCGAGGGTGGTGTCAAGAGTCTCCGAAACCGGCGTGTTTGTATGAAAAGGGTAATGAATGTGAAGGAAGCAAGACAGGTTTGTCAGGATCGTGAGGTCTGGCACTCGATACTCTCTGCCTACCCCGTAAGGGACTTGGCGTGAAGATATGTATGTATGTATGTATAAAATTAGGTCTGGCCATGGAGATCATCGGATCTCTCTCTAATATCAATCGATAAATAAAAAAAAGTATCTTTACGCCCGCCTTATCCGCCGCTTTATCCTGGCAAACATCTGTGTAATGAACATTTAAATGTCTATATTTCCGGTTCTGGATGTTTATTACGATTAGTTTATTATCTATTCAAGCATTTCTATGTACCAGTATCGTTGAATACCCATAACTCAAGCATAAAAAAATATCTTAACGCTCATTCGAGAAGGAACCAAGGCACCTACTACAAATTGATGATACTAAGACCCACAATGTGTAAGGTGGAAAGCCTATCGCCAACTGGGATCGTATCCAATCCCGGGCAACGTTAATTTTATTAGACAATTGAAAATATACATTTCCATTTTTTTTTTGTTGCTGGCCAACCCAGGAATTGAACCTGGAACCCCAAAAATTCAAGTCCGACCCCAGACCGCTAGACCACACAGGTGATATATATTTTTTTTATGTGAGAGGTCAGCTGCTTTTAGACATCATATATTTTACTAGCTGCTGCCCGTGGCGTCACTCGAGTGGTTATTAGTCCCACAGGAACATTTTTCTCGGGACAAAAACTATCTCATTTTCTAATCCAAGTTTTCCTTTATGTGTGCACCAAATTTCACTAAAATCGGCTCAGCAGCTTTTGCGAGATGAAGTAACAAACAAACATACAAACTTTCGCATTTATAATGTTGTTAGGGTTGTTTCGACGAGCCATAATTCCTGATTTACCATCGTTAGGTATTAAAAAGACAAAGTAAAATTTAGTAATAACCTGTTCCGACTTCGGGATAAAAACTATCGTGTTTGTTTAACCAAGTTATCTTTTATGTGTGCCAAATTTCACGAGAATCGGCTCAGCATCTTTTGCTTAAAGAAGTAACAAACAAACAAACATACAAGCTTTCGCATTTATAATGTTAATAGGATTGTTTCGCCGCTGTTCAAGTCAGCCATAATTCCTGAGTTACCATCGTTAGGTATTAAAACGCCAAAGTAAAATTTAGTAATATCCTGTTCCGAGAAGCCATTAAAATTTAACTTAACGAATTTTTATTCAGCAATTTACGAGACTTTTCGAGTTTCCGAAACATTGTTCATTTTCTCGTTTAAGAACCTAACTTTAAGGAAAACGGTTTCATAAATCCCACGTGCAAACGTTATAGCTTTGAATTAAACACTGTTTTTCCTGATATACCTTCTCTAGCAATTTTCGCGACTTTTTTAACACATATTCAGCGGTTACTCCAGGTGATGGTTAATCTTATAAATAAAATTCTCGTTTCACAATGTTCGTTCCCATACTCCTCTTAAAAGGCTGATTTTCATGAAATTTTGTGAGCATATTGAATAGGTCTGAGAATCAGCCAACATCTACTTTTTATAACCCTAAGTGATGAGGGTGAATCTTTTTCATACCCCTTAGCGATAAGGGTGACTCACCCCAATTTTTTCATAGCAGAACAACGTCTGCCGGGGCAGCTAGTAACACATAGTTTAGTAAGGCCTGCCACATAAAAATTATGTGACGAATTCCATTCCAAAATAATTCGAACCGAAAATAAAGTTTTAAACATACCTAAATTACAATTACCCCAAGTCATCAAAATTCTGGGGCAAATGCAATATCGGCTGCATCACGTATGCTATTGCAGATGTATTACAAATACATGATTAATATAAGTTGATGTATACTTAATGTGACCATACGTCCCTTTCTGAACAAGACAGTCCCGTTTTCAGAGTGTCTGTCCCGGTGTCCCCAGCGAGGCCGACATAGTCCCGTTTTCCGTGGAAGTAACGCACCCGTCGAAAGAGTTTTTTCTCAAATGAACAAAATATAGACAAGTGATAAAACACAGTTGAGTGTCGCAGTAATAAAAGCTAAGTTGATTACGAAGATAAATATAAATAAATCATGCACTGTGTTCCACATTTATCTAAAATTTTTGAATTTTGAACCTTTATTTTGAACCGATATTTTGAACCTTTGTTGCGCCGATAGATACAAAAATACGACTTAGAAGTTACGCCCCGTTCTTTATTTTATGTTCTTCTTATTCTATCTTCTATAATAAAAAAATAAACACTACAAACTTTTATTATTATTATATATTTCCGCAGGTGTCCCGTTCTGGCTTAAAAAATAAATGGTCACGTTATGTTTACTCTATAATCTGTATATCTTTGAAGATTGTGGTATCCTCACGATATAATCTGCTTGTAGCGTTTAGCGTTCTGCCATGCGCGTCAGAATATTTCCGTACGGAATTTGAGTGGATTTGAGCGATTTCATCATGGAATGTCAACCGTGGTCTCTCCGGGTACCTACATCAATCCAAATTTGCTTTCCATATTTTATTTAAATTTACAGAAGATTATCTACTCTACTAAAAAGCTTATTGTTAAGCCTTCTACTAAAGATTATTTTCTAATTGGTAAGCGTCTTTTTTAGTTATTATTAATCTATTTAGGTATTATTTATCTATTAAAAGCAAGGGTTCTCCTGTTCGGTTAGTTAAAATTTTGAAAGAAAAAAAGAAAATATATTTGATTAAAATGTAAATGCTTTATGACTTGTATTTAATAATGAGTATTTTTAACAAGCGTTGAAGAGGTTTCATAAGTCGGATGTGTTGTGCGTGTCTATCTATGGCGTCATAACTTCTAAGCGAAGTGACCGATTTCGATGGTATTTTTTTATTTGAAATATGATTAAGATGATTCCTTGAGTATATTAGAGATAGGTTTTATCGCGGGTTGTTGAACAAATATTTTAATTTAATATTTTTTTAATTTTAATATTATTTGTAATTTAGTTTCTTCACGCCCATATCCCCGAAGAGGTAGGCAGAGGCACAGCAAGAGCACCCACGACTAGCCGAAGGCATTAAGTCCCACAATGTGATAGGTGGCAAGCATATCGCCAACTGGGCACATATCCAGTCCCGAGCAATTTTTTTTATTAGAAAATCGGAAAAAAACAATTTTCTTTTTGCTACTTGACCCGGGATTCGAACCCGGGACCTTAGGCAGTCTAGTCCAACAACAGAACCTTTAAACCACAGAGTCGACTTTGTAATTAAGACAACATGCTAATTGAATTGAAGAGGGTGTTATGAAGTTTCCCCGTGTTGATCCGAGCTTCTTTTACAGAATAGATCATCTGCCTTTCTGTCAAGGCAGCTCGTAAAACGCGAGATAGACTTACCGTCACTAACACCGTGACATATGACTAGGTGGCAGAGTTTCGAAGGGACTCACCCGAATTAGTAACACCGCCTTACATATTCTTGTCGCCATAACGTCATGACGCTTTCCAGTTTGGATGGTAAGGTAGCCGGTAAACTTACTTTTGCTCGAGGCCTAACATCCAGGCGTCTGGTTGGCAACGCATCGTTACCACATTTGGTGTCTATAGGTGACGTGAATTTCTTACCACCAGGAAATCCGTCTGCTTGAATGCCTTCAATATCATAAAAAAATGTACTATCTATATTTTGATAACATTTTAAATATCGTAGAATTTGAATAAGAATTTTAATACTTTTTGTTACTGCAGCAAAACCACGGGCAACCGTTAGTATCCTGTGCGAAATTCGTTTCAAAACCCCTAGGATCTAAGGTTATCATTGATTTTGAATAGTTAGAAATTTACGAGTAGGTTTTTGTTTTAGCGGAATTTCCCAGGGGCAGCATTTTGATATCCTGCTATTTGCGGAACACTGAAACTGCTTATTTAATATAGATAGTTGTATATTTCGGTTTTTTATTACTATCTTCCCCGGAGAACTTCCTAGGGATGGTTTTTATGATATTGGAAGATAAACAAGCAGTCGGATTTCCTTATGGTGAGAAATTCTAGAGACCCGAAGGGTGCGTTGCCAACCTAGGGCCCGAGCAATAGTAAGTTTACTATAGACGGTAACTAGGTAAGACAGTGGTACCAATCCGGGCGAGTCGCTGCGGAACTCTACCACCTAGTCAGATGTCACGGTGTTAGTGACGTTGCCTATGCTCGCCCTTTATGCCACCCTCGCCTCTGCCTTGCAAGAAGTCGGAGTGTGAGTCTTAATTCGCTAAGTAGAATTACCATCAGCCTCTCTGCAAAGCAGCTCATAAGTGGCTAGTACTGTTTAAAATATAAGTCATTAGCAACAATTCTATCTATTTTATCTATCTATTTCTCTATCTATTCTATCTATCAATGCCTACGCTAGCTCTACCTCTTAGTTTTTTAAACTTTCCCCGTTTTGGTTCAGGTCCAATAAGTGAAATAGACTATAATTTCCATATTTCTTATCGTCGGCCCTTGGTGGAACTCCATTCTAGAAACAGTTTATTAATTTCACTTGTACTTTCCACAAAATATTTTTATTATTATGTTTTAACCAACCGGTTTCACTATTATATTGTTATAGCACTGCTTTTGCTTAAATAGTGAAACCGGTTAGCTAAAACATAAAAATAAAAATATATTTTATTTATTTATTTATTTTACACTTTGTTGTACACGTAATAAAGATTGACAGCGAGAAAATACAAATATAAATATTGTGCAAAAGGTTAGCTTATCTCTAACAAGAGATATCTTACAGCTAACCTTAGATAGAGAAAAACGATAAAAAATAAAAAGAACCTTAGAAAGAAAAACCTTAGGTAAAACAGTTCGTCCCTAACAAGACCACTGGTGATAGAGTGATGTGCAGCAACTGGTCCAGCTAGGGATCCAACGCCTTACCTATGCCTGCCGCCATAATTACTCTGTCATGTTCCGGTTTGGAGGGTAAGGTAGACGGTAGTTGCATAGTAAGGCTTACATCCCGGCCTCAGTACAGCGACGCGTCTATAGTGTCTGTAGACCAGCTTGTTCACTGACCTTTAAGATAAAAAACCTAATTTTTTCAAAAGTTTTCACGAAATATGCAGTCGTTTTTAATTAGAAATAACCAGACTTTATCCGCTTTTAAAACTAGCTTATTATATTATTTTCTTAAAAATGGCTGCCATCATGCATGCTTATTTAAAGGACATTTGTGATGCTCGAATTTTAAAAAATTGAAAATTTTGCATCGACATTACTTTAGGATAGTTTGAAGTGTTTACATTTTTATTTAGTAAGAACTTTTTATAGAGTATCAGAAAAAAATGATTGAATTCGGTATAATCGCTCTCAAGTTATAGTGCTACAGCGCCTACGTACCAGCGACAACAGTATCCTAGGGATTATTGCTGCCAGGCCCGACTGCTCTTTACAGCATCACTGGATAGAGACTGCAGTAGGGTTAATTAAGTAGGTAATTTGTACGCTAACAATACTAACATAGTCTGTAAGGCAATAATTGTTACTAACACATTACACAATTATGGATCTATGGTCTGAAATAAAATTATTATTATTATTATTATAGTGTGTGTAAGGTAAATAGAGACTTAGATATATGAAAATGTATTTGTTACATAGTTATCTACGTCATTTATCATTTTTAACCCCCCATGAAAACACCCCTTGTGTTATAAGTTTGATGTGTATGTGCGTGTGTGTGTGTGTGTGTGTCTGTGGGATCATAACTATTGGATGGATAGACCGATTTTAATTCAGGTTTTTTTAATGAAAGATGACGTGATCGTGATGATTCTTAGATGAATTATTATAAGTAGGTTTTGTAGGGGTTATTATGTTTTTAAAATGTTAGTGTTGTATGTGTATATTACAACAACATGCTACTCGTATTTTATTGTGGAAAACAAAGTATAATAATTACAATAAGGCGTTTACACTGGCGGCATGCTATGATGGCTGGTTTGACGTTTATATTTTTTTAATTTAATTTACATTTTAGTACATTAAAACCTTCATATTAGCTATTACTTGCTATACTAGTAAGATACAAGATCACCGTCGTCTTCATCATCATCAGGTACAAAAATTTATGAATTACAAATTCGACTCAGGTTTGGTGAGACACCATAGATGGTATAGGTGCCTCACTGTTATGGCTTCGGATGCTAGACATAATGAGCAAGTCTACCGGCTACCCTTCCCACTGGACTGGAATATGACAGTGTCAATATGGCGGCATGAGAAGGTAGGCTTAAGCAATACTTAATAACTACTTAAGATTTGCTTTTCTAAAACACATTTGACACTACGATCTACACAAAGAATTCAAATGTCTCTACTAATATTATAAATACAAAAATATAGGCGTTAATAACTGATGGGGATTTTTTGTTTTGAAGCTAATGTATTGATATGACGTTAGCTACTACATATATTAATTTTGTTGGGGGGTTAATAATTTTTTTCTACAAACACAAACAACAATACAAAAAGCTGGTTTCAGTTTTGGGTTGCTTCATAATACAATAACGGGTTTTGTTTAATTAATAAGTTGGTCCTTGAAAGCCAATACTCATTGACCGTATCATACTTTTACGTAAGACAGCCCTTTCGGCACATAGCTCGAGATGCTAGAATATCCAAACCTTCATCATTTTATAAAAGGTTTTTTAGTTTGACATGTTTCTAACATTGAATAGGGCTACTAGGTTTGATTAATTCTACACTTTATTATGGCTTCGATTGTTCATTTATATAGATCATTTATATATCAAAAGTAAGATAAACAAAAAATGAGATATAAAGGCAAAAAGAACTGACAGCATAATACGTATCTTCAGCAGCTCAAGGGCGGAGTGTCGTCGGTAATAAACGGTAGGGTTCAAAATTTGTCTGAGGCTAAAGTTTTTATTCTTAAAAAAATAAATTAATATTGTATCACGCGTTATTAGTAGTTAGTCATACTACTAGATGGTAAAGTTTAGCAGCGACTCGCCCGGATTGGTACCACCGTCTTACCTATTCCTGCCGCCATAACGTCATGACGTGTTCCGGTTTGAAGGGTAAGGTAGCCGGTAAATTTACTTTTGCTCGAGGCCTAACATCTGGTCTCAGGTTGGCAACGCATCATTACCACCTTTGTTGTCTCTAGGCGGCGTGAATTTCTTACCATCAGGAAATCCGTCTGCTTGTTTGCCTTCCAATATCATTTATAAAACTATTAAAAGATTATTAACATATTTCCTCAAAGACGTTGCTATTTCACCTGCACATATTTTTGGTATTTGTTTTGAGATTACTCGGTTAATAAGTAATATATTTTGAATTCAAACCAGCAAGGGATTTTTAATTTATGTATTTAACTAACTGTTACCTACTCGGTGACTTCGTACACACATGGAAGTGATGTTTCCTAGTTAGTGATAAAAACGAATAATTTTTCTATATTAAAAGGTATCCTAAATATTGACTAGGGATAAGAAATACTGTAGCCTATTCCAAACGGCGAAAAACAGTTATTGACCCGAAGTATTTTGTTAATGCCGAACGAAACCAAAAGCGTAGTTTGTCAAATAAATGTATCTATAACGTTTTGGTTTACGCATTACACGTTTCGTAGTAAAAGGCGACGCTCACCCTGAGTGTCGTCGAGTTCATACAGAGATGTCGAACCTGTTTTAATCGCGATACGAGTTGTGACACAGGGCACACTCTTCTTTTAATTTTGAAAAGACTGTCGTCATATTATATTTAATATACATATTATTAAAATTAGGTAGCCGACATAACGTTTCCATAATCTACCTCTGTGTCTGATTTTATATTTATAATAATTTAAAATTTGTCAAGGTTTCGTAATTAATTAGTAAATATTCTTTTCTTATGTTTACGAGATAGTACCTGAAGGAATACGGAACTATGTATATAGGAACAAAATCTTAAATAAAGAAAAAAAAAATACATTTTTTTTTAAAGCGGTTCATTAAAAAATTACTATCCCTGTTTTGCACTCAGAGGTCAACGGCCGTTTTTTGTTTGGCACTTGCAACAGATATATTATACAACACTAAATTCGATCAAAAATATTTTTTTAAAAACACGTTTTATGAATGTAGTTTTGTTATTGTTATAAATACATAGTAAATTTTATAAATAAAAATACAAGCGATAAATATCAAAGTCGCTTCCTCTGTCCCAATGTTCCTTTGTATGCTTAAATCTTTGAAATTACGCAACTGATTTTGATGCGGTTTTTTGATATATAAAGTGATTGAAGAGGAAGGTTTATATGTATATTTTATAACCATGCAAAGCCGGGGCAAATCGCTTGTATTATATAAGTGTTAATAGATAGTATACATTTTTTTATGTACCTATATGACTTGGCAATAAATTGGCACTGGTTTTTTAATTTCAACTGCGCTCAAACAACTTTCTTTAAATTTAAATGTGAAAAATGAAATTATTTGAGCTCATACAACAAAACTAATGAAAGACGTATCAATGGGGTATTGAGTTCATTCTGTTTGGAAAACAAAAGGGTCTTATAACAATAAAATTTAATCAATTTTAGACAAGAGCTGACTATAGAGTGTATTTTTTAAGCTTTATCGGAGTTGTGAGGAAAAAATGGCAGTTTTAATGATGTTTTATTTATAGCACTTTCCATGTGCTTTCGTTTCGGGTAAGAGGTTAACGAACGCCTAAACTTACCGTCCAATAGCTCGTCCATTATCTCGTGTACGATTCCCAGTGGGTCAGTCATTTGTGTGATGAACATGTAGATATTTGCGTTTCCGGGTCTGGGTGTGTTTGTAAAATTTATTCTGGTATCGTTAACAAATACCCATAACTCAAGCATGTAATTTGCTTGCTTTGGAGTTAGATCAATATAAGTAATTGGTCCAGAGACATAACTCACCATTTAATGAATTTTAAAAATCGCTGCTGTAGGCGAGTGGTCCAGGTTTTGGACTTGAGTTCATGATAATCGGGGTTTGATTCCCGGGTCAAGCATTAAAAAGAAAATGTGTTTTTTGCTTATTTTTTTTATAAAAACGATGTTGCTCTTTCACGCTCGAACGGATTTGTTTGAAATTTGGAACACAGATAGATTGAGACCTGGATTAACATAAGGGCTACTTTTAATCCCGAACACACAACGGATTCTGAGGTTATGAGCTAAATCCGTCGTACCTCGTCAGCTCATCGCTGGTCATCAACACCATTAAACGATTTTCATATTTTTAAGTGCTTTTAAAAGCGAAATGTTTTTTTTTCTAATTACCTTAAATAAATTATTAATACATAGCTGTCCCGGCGAACTTTATTCCACTCGTTTAGTATGTATAGGAAAAAAAAATGTTTTTCCCATTTTCCCGGTTTTCTCTTTTTTAATTTCCCGGTTCTTGATAGGAACCTTATTCTCACAATAACTAAGACAGTAAAAAATAATCAGCCAAATCGGTTCAGTCGTTCGGAAGTTATGCGCTTATGACCACATGTTGGTCCGGGCTCCTTTAAAGAATAGACCTTCTGCCTTCCTGTGCCAGGCAGCTCGTAAAAGGCGAGCATAGTCTTGCCTTCACTAACACCGTGACATCTGACTAGGTGGTATAGTTTCGCAGCGACTCACCCGGATTGGTACCACCTTACCTATTCCTGCCGCCATAACGTCATGACGTGTTCCGGTTCGGAGGGCAAGGTAGCCGGATAACTTACTTTTGCTCGAGACCTAACATCCCGGCCTCTGGTTGGCAACGCACCATTTCCACCTTTGATGTCTCTAGGCGGCGGGAATTTTTTACCATCAGGAAATCCGTCTGCTTGTTTGCCTTCCAATGTTATAAAAAAAGAAAATAGAAACAGATTTTTTTTACATAACCTATACTAAATACCAATATTATGAAGGCGAAAGTTAGTATGTTTGTTTATTTGTTACTACTTCACGCAAACACTGCTTAGCCGATTTTCATGAAATATGACGCACACATAGCGGGTAACTTGGATTAGCACATAGGATGGTTTTTATCCCGAAAAATTATCCTGTGGGACCATTAACTAAGCGGACAACAGCTAATCCATTATGCAGCTAAGAATATCAGTCACAAATTCCAAACAAAATATCCGCTTTGAAATCGGTCTAATCGAATCGTAGTTACGTTGTCACAGACAAACACACAAACACACACATGGGCACGTTCCCATCGCGTGTTGAAAGGCTTGAGCTAATTTTATAGCCTACTCTAAAAGATGCCTAGATAATTGAATACTAGCTTCATAAGGTTTACTACATTATTAGTTTCCGGGCGGAAACACTGTCATGACGTCACATCCGGTTACCCATCCAAAGGCGGGAAATCTAATGAGCGAGTAATTTTCTATGTGACAGGCTGAATACTGTCTGAAATGAAGGTTCTATACTCATTCAACAAAAAGAACTTTATTTTTGTGTTCGCATTATATCTGAGTATTTGTATTTTGTCGACTTACAAAAGGGACTGTAATGTTTTCGAAGTTTTTATTTTTATCGCCTCTGTGGTTCAGGTGTTGGACTGGACTTCATGAGGTCCCGGGTTCGAATCCCGGGTCGGGCAACAAAAAGAAAATGTGTTTTTTTTAATTTTCTAATAAAAAAAAATGTTGCCCGGGATTAAATTTGTGCCCGGTTGTCAATAGGCTTGCCACCTATCACATTGTGGGACTTAGTGTCTTCGGCTAGTCGTGGATGCCCTGTTTGTGCCTATGCCTACCCCTTCGGGGTATAAGCGTAAAGATACTTTTTTTTTATTTGTACATGTTCTCTAGATGGTAGTAATGTAAAGCAGTTTACCCGAATTAGTCCCATAAGCTTACATCTGCCTGCCATCTTGTTTGTCCTGTATTATTTTTTAAAAATGAAAATAAAAAAATGAAATTTAGATATTTATTTGCTGAATATGTGTGTTAGAAGTTGTTTTTTTTATGACATTGGAAGGCAAACAAGCAGACAGATTTCCTGATGTTAAGAAATTCACGCTGTCTAAATACACCGTAGGTGATAATGGTGTGTTACCAACCTAAAGCCGGGATACTAGGCCTCCAGCAAAAGTTTGCCTGCTACCTTATCCTCCGGATTGGAACACGTCAACGGCAAGCGCTAATGTTATAACGACAGAAATAGGCAAGACGGTGGTACCAATCCGGGTGAGTCGCTACGAAACTCTACCACCTAGTCAGATGTCACGGTGTTAGCCTAATGCCTTTGACGAGCTGCCTGGCAAGAAGTCGGATGGTGTATACTGCAAAGAAGCCCGGACCAACATTGTGTGAGAATCTTTTGCCCCGAACGGGTCTGGATCCGCTAAGTAGAATAAACCATCTGCCTCTCTGCCAGACAGCTAGTACAGTTTAAAATATAGGTTATTAGCAAAAATCACTAATCCTAAAAGACTGCTCATATTATAAATACAAAAAAATAGATGTTAGTAACGGATGGACCGATTTTGATGCGGATTTTGTAATAAGCAAGACAGTCTTTGGCTAAATTACATGTTAATTTTATCGCCGGTAATTGATTTTCTTTACAAATACAAACAACGAAACATTGATGAACACCTAGTCAGATGTCTCGGTGTTAGTGAAGGTAAGCCTATGCTTGCCTATTACGAGCTGCCTGGTATAAAGGCAGATTATCTAATCAATCTAAGCCTGCACAAACACGAGGAAAATCCATCCACGTTCGCATTGTTTATCTGCTTTGTTAATCTTTCATCTGTCATTCTTTCCTATGAGCAGCGGTAGGTGTGGTCTTTTCTCTTTTTTTTATGTTATAGGAAGGCAAACAAGCAGGCGGATTTCCTGATGGTAAGAAATTTACGCCGCCTAGCGACACCAAAGGTGTTAATGGTGCGTTGCCAACCTGAGATCAAGATGTTAGGCCTCGAGCAAAAGTATGTTTTCCGGCTACCTTACCCTCCGAACCGGAACACGTCATGACATTATGGCGGCAGGAATAGGTAAGGCGGTGGTACCAATCAGAGTGAGTAGCTGCGAAACTCTACCACCTAGTCAGATGTCTCGGTGTTAGTGATGATAAGCCTATGCTCGCCTTTTCTGCCTGGCAAGAAAGGCAGATGGTCTATTCTGCAAAGGAGCCCGGACCAACACGGGGTAAGCAATAAGTATTTTAATACCGATTGTGTCTTTTATCGGTCTTGATTTCTTGCGGTCCCCGGTTTGATACCTTGGTCGAGCGACAAAAAAAATTTGAAAATGTATGTCTTTAATTTTGTAACAAATTGGATTGGATATGTGCCTGGTTGGTGAAAAGTCACCTATCACATTGTGGGACTTAGTGTCTTCTAGGCTAGTCGTGGGTGCCCTGTTTGTGCCTCTGCCTACACCTTCGGGGATGTGGGTGTTACCTTTTCACTTTTCAATTTCTTTCAACGTCGCTCTTTCTCAGATCTCACTGTTACGAATGCGGTAAAACTCTTTGTGTATAAAAACATCTTTTACCTTAAAATGCAACATTAATGTTTTACATCATGTCCCATTACCTTTTACATTTTTAAATACTCTCAGATACAACATTTTACAGCTTTGTAAGGGCACGTTCATATTATAACCTTTTTTCCAAATCTTTTTTACCTTACAAAAAAGGAAAAAGAGGTGTGTATATGGCTATATGTGTATATATGTCTGTGGAATGAACTAGAAAAAAAACTCCTAAACGAATAGATCGGTTTTGGTAGGGATTTTTGAAAAACTGACAGTGATTTACATGGTTCTTTGCTATGATAAGTTTTTAGAGGTGTTCTAGAATATCTTTAATTTCATGATTTTTTAATGTTCAGGAACAATAAATATTTTTTTGTGATGGAAAAATAAATAATATAAAACTAAAAATAAAAACAGCCTTTATTTCTACTACAACTTACATTTTAAATCTTTTAATCTATATTACTAATGCTTATTATGATTTTACCTTAAAAATACTATTTGTTGTATCTTCTCTAAATCACTAATAATATTTTTAACTATAACATTTAATTATAATTATATTTAACTATTTTGACAATAACATTTTATGTAAAAAAATATTTTAAGTATTAGTAGTAGTCGCCTCTTTGGCGTAGGCCTCTCCTAAACCTTTCCGTGTATCACGTTGCCAGGCCTCTCGCATCCATAAGGGTCCCAGTCTCTTTTTGAAGATGTCATTCCATCTCTTGCTTGGTCGTCCTCTTTTTCTTTTCGTGTCTCTTGGTACCCATTCTGTTAAACGTTTTGTCCATCTGGTATTATTCATCCTACATATGTGTCCTGCCCAGTGCCACTTTAGTAGTCTTGTTATTTTCCTTACATCCGTCATTTTAGATTTTTTTCTGATGTTGATATCTGACCTTATCCGATAGTTTTAGACCAATCATACTTCTTTCCATCTTACGTTGTCAGATGGCCACTCTATCTTCATCTTGTTTTCTCAGTGACCACGTCTGGCATCCATATGTTAGGTAAGGCAATATTGTTATTTCGTAGAGTTTTTTCTTTATATTTAAATGAATTTCGTTGCTCTTCATTATTTCCCTTAGTCCCAAGTATTTTTTCCAGGCTAGAGTTAACCTTCTTTCTATTTCTTTCCCTGTATTGTTGTTTTCGAACGTTACGAGTTGTCCTAGGTATATATATTCTTTAACATATTCGATTTTTTCTTTTTGTACCGTAATGTCTTAGCGGTTTCCATTGGTTAGGATCTTGGTTTTCAACGAGTTCATATATATAGTCCTGCCTTTTGACTTTCCGTTGCCAGTTCATTCAACATACTCTCCAATTCCGTGGGGCATTGTGCAAAGATCACTATGTCATCCGTGAAACGTAAGTGGTTCAGTTGTTCTCCATCTATTCGTATTCCTTTTGTTTCCCAGTCTAGGCGTCTGAATACAGATTCGAGCACTGCTATGAATAATTTCGGTGAGAGCGGGTCACCCTGTCTGACTCCTTTTTTTATTGGAAACTCTACACCTTCGCTTTCTTGGCGTACTTTTGCTAGACTTTTTGTATATATGTTTTTTATAATGTTTACATATTTTTGGTTGATACCTTGTTCCGCAAGTGCTGTCCATATAGCTTCGAAGTATAGAGAGTCGAATTCCTTTGTGTAGTCTACAAAGCACATATATATTGTCTTACCATACTCTTTTGCTTTCTCTATAACTTGAGTCACAGTTTGAATGTGGTCTACTGTCGCGTATCCTTTCCGAAAGCCTGCTTGTTCGCGCGGTTGATGTTCATCTAGAGTTCCTGTTATTCTGTTCAATATGATCTTTGAGAAAAATTTGTATAGGTTTGACATGAGAGTGATAGGTCTGTAGTTGCTTATATTATTTCTATCTCCCTTTTTGAACAATAGAATTATTGTGGATTTCGACCACTGGTCTGGGGTGGTTTCAGTTCTAAGGATGTTATTAAACAAAGCTTGTAGAGGTTTCAATAGTGAGGTGGATAGAGTTTTAAGTGACGCATTAGTAATATTGTCGCTCCCTGGAGTCTTGTCGTTTTTTTGTGATTTTATTGCGTACTCGATCTCTGAAGTAAGAATTGTTGGTATCTCTTGGCTTATGTTTTCCTCGTTTGACTCCTACGATTTCATGTAAGAGGGAGAGTATAGTGTGTTTTTTTTAATGTTCAGGAACAATAAATATTTTTTTTGTGATGGAAAAATAAATATCCGTAGACAAATCACACAAATTGAATCTAACTCCAAAGTAAGCAAATTACATGCTTGTGTTATGGATGTTATTCAACGATACTAATACATAGAAATGCTTAAATAGATACCAGAATAAATTTAATAAACACCCAGACTCGGAGAATGCAGACATCTAAATGTTCATCGCACAAATGCCTGCCCTCGTCGGAAATCGAACAATCGACTCCATCAACGAAGATATTTGGATTATGGTGTTTGTCTACCATCCACCCTACTCTCCGGACTGGATAGTGACACTATCATTATGGATGTAGGAATAAGTAAGGCGGTACAGTACTACTATTTAAATTATGCGCTTGGGCTTTACACTTTTTACTCTTTTTACATGTCATACTTTTATATTTAAATTGGCTGGCGTAATCTAAATGTAAGCGAAATGATTTATTACGTAATAACAACTCTATATAGATATCTTTAAAATACATTCGGATTTCCGAAGCTTGACGAATATAGATGAAGCGCATAATTTAAATACCTAACTACTGTAGATCCCTACACGAGCTAGTTACTGAAACATTCTGCCACCAGTAGTTTTGTTGGCCCATTTTAAAACCAGTGCTACTCTTACGAGCTACCAGGAAGAGAGGCAAATGGTCTTATTTACTCAGGACCTGGACCATCAGCATTGTGAACTTACCTTAACATTTTAAATATAAAACCTCCTCACAGGCTATATCCGGTACATAGCTTTTAAAAATGAAACACGCGACGGTATAAAATGATGGCGGGTCACGCGAAATCTGTGTATAAATATCGACTTTAAAAAAATATTGACTTCGCTCGCATTTCAAATTATACACAATCTTAATACTTATTTAACGGGGAAATGTCATTTTTCCCATGTTGGTTCAGGCTCCTTTGCAGAGTAAACCATCTGCCTTCCTGCCAGGCAGCTCGTAAATATGTTTCCGTTTCCTAGACACCCTGTTCCTGTCTTGTAGCTAAGATCTTGGGCCTGTGAAAGTGACGAAAATTCCTGTCAGGTATACGACGTAATTGCTCCTATCAAGCGCCTGATAGAAATCCATTTTCCAAATATTGGATCTGCATCAACACGGGTGCATTTTACTATAGGCACTGTATGTTAATCCAAATTACCCTCTAAGCGTATGCCAAACTTCATGAAAATTTGTTCAGCGGTTTTTGCATAAAGAAGTAACAAACAAACAAACACACAAACTTTTCCATTTATCATAGTAATAGGATAAAAAGTGTATTAAGATCAACTTATACCAAAACTAATATAAAAATTGGGCCGAGACGTTTAGGTATATATTTATCAATCAAAATATATACATAATTGTTTTAAAAATTTTGGCGAAATTAGGAAAACTTTATATGAATGTGTGTTAATATTTTTCTACATCAGCACATAAATAGAAATAGTTCATAGTTGTGGACTTCTTATTTAGTTTGATATTACACGACCAAATAACGTGGCTTATGGCAATATAGTTTTATGGATCTTTGTTATTACTTCAGACCATTTCACTGCAATACGTTTAATGGTTGATATTGCACATGTTAGTTGTTGTCTTAAAATGCTATCAATTTTAACGTCAGATGAAAAGTACCGTTAGACCAATTAAAAATGGCAGTGAACAGTAGTAATTATAAAATATTAAAATCAATTTAAAAATTTTAGCAAACCTCATATTGGCAACGCACCATTACCACCTTTGATGTCTCTAGGCGGCGTGAATTTCTTACCATCAGGAAATCCATCTGCTTGTTTGCCTTCCAATATTATAATAAAAACAACAAACGGCAAAACCTATTTGTTACACTGCTAAACACCTAGATCACGTCGATTTTAAACAAAAAAACCGCATCTAAATTCATTCGAAAGTTATAATGACACAGTCAGGGCCACTTGCACGTTCCTGGTTTAAGCATTTAACACTGAGTTAACGTCTAACTCGAGTTAAATCACCTTATAATTGACAGTTTAACTCAATGTTAAATGTAACCCGGGAATGTGCAAGTGGCCCTCAATGTCTAAAATGACTATTAGATTAATATTACAATTCAGCAATAAAAATAAAATTTTAGCCTTAATTTCCTTATATTAAATTTGGCCGATCCTTTCAAAGTTACCTTGTAAAGTGGATGATGTAGTCATCTCATACCAAATGGCAAATATTTATAACTTATTAGTTCTTAACCCGTCAGCGGAGAATAGATATTCATACAAACTTTATCGCCCTTAAAATTTAAAAAAAGTAACTAATGCTTGAACTTGGGTCTATAGCTATGTGCACATCGAATTTCATCACGATCGGTTCAGCAGTTAAGCCGTGAGAGCAACAGACATACTTTCGCATTAATAACACTAGTGTGGATTGTCACAAATTAAAATATATGTGTTTATGAAATTGAGTCCAAAAGAGAACAAACAATTTTAGTTTAAATGAAAAAGGTCGTGTAATTTTAGTTTAGTTTGTAATTATCCGGCTAAATTACGTGAGTACTGTGAATATAGTTTTATGAACTTTTGTTATTACTTCAGACCATTACACTGTGAAACTTTTTAATGGTCGGTTTACATGTTTCGAGAACTCGTATAAAAGTAAATCTGTGATATTTTCGCACCCGGCTTTTAAATGATAGGGATTATCTAGAGATCCCTGTATTGGTCCGGGTCCACTGAGTAGAATACACCATCTGCCTTCCTGCCAGGCAGCTCGTAAAAGGCGAGCATAGTCTAACCGTCACTAACACCGTGACATCGGACTAGGTGGTAGAGTTTCGCAGCGACTCACCCAGATTGGTACCACCGCCTTACCTATTCCTGCCGCCATAACGTCATGACGAATTCCGGTTTGGAGGGTAAGGTAGCCGGTAAACTCACTTTTGCTCGAGGCCTAACATCCCGGCCTCAGGTTGGCAACGCACCATTACCACCTTTTGGTGTCTCTAGACGGCCTGAATTTCTTACAATCAGGAAATCCGTCAGCTTGTTTGCCTTCCAATATCATAAAAAAACTAAAGAAACCTCTGGTCATAGAGTGCTGGGCGCTTGCCCGGGTAGGGTTCTATCGCCTCTCCTATCCCTACCTACATAATGCCTTTGCCACGTTCTGGTTTAGACGGTAGGGTAGCTGAAATACTTGCACAATTGGCCAAACACCCCGACCCCAGGACAGTATCACACCTATAACATGTATGGTGTTTATACCGTGGTTTTGAATTGAAAGAATCGTGTTATTTTAATATAGTACCTACATTATTTTTTTTACAAAAGACTGTGTTTTCCAAACCGCTTTTTCTTTCAATAATTAACAATTTTAAAACTCAAGATTTTTTGCCATGAGGCCGAGTTTGTAAAAATGGTTCAGTTTGAATAAAAAAATTACTCAACCGACGACACTTCAATTTCAATTCCAGCTCGCTAACCATTCATCCGTATAGGCGAACGACTGAAAACATATTCCCAGAATTTTAATCAAAGAATTTTACTGAAAGAAAAACTTTGAGAATTTTGTTTGAGCTAAGTTTGAACAAACCAAAAATATTCGAGGAGCGACTTTGAAAGAATGCCTTTATTTGAAATTACTTATACTGAACGTGATAAGGCGAGATCTTTGACAAACCAGACCTTTGTTATTTTATTACATTTTTTTATATACAAGAGGAGGCAAACGAACGAGTTGGTCATCTGATAAAAAAATGATCACCGCCGCCCACGGACATCCGCAACTCCAGGAGTATCACAGATGCGTTGCCGATCTTTATTATGTTTTATTACGTATGTATACATTTGCTGTGTACATTCCATTCCTGCTAAAAGCATCTAAGTTACTATTTACTAGATACTAGAACATTGGGTTAATGATTGTCACATTCCGAGACTAACAAATCCAGGAAGAGCCAAGTTTTAAAGTGAGAAATTTCAGGATTAATGAAAATACAAAAGTCTGGTGATAGGAGTTAAGAACGGATCTCGATCTATAAATCTATAAAAAGGAATTGAAGGCAGCAAAGTTCGGAATGTCAATGTCAATCAGTCTATTGCTCTGTCCTTTCATTATTGACGTTTGAAACATTTATTATTCGCATTTTGCGTTTTTATCAAAGTTTACAAATTTTTTAAAACACTAGTTTAGTTCGCAGCTTTGTATTATTTGCGACCACGTGAGGGTTCTGGAAAAAATAACGTAGAAAATGACATAGGTACAATATATTGGTCCGAGTCCGTTGAGGAGAATTGACCATATGCCTTCCTTTTTTTTTCATGTGGAAAATCCCCCCGGATACCCATCATTCTCGGGGGAGAACGGCGGGTTATGTCGGATTCGAACCAACTAAAAACCACACGATGAACTTCCTGCTGCCCGGCAAGGAGATGGGGTACTCGAAACAGGGTAGCGCATATACAACTTATGGTATCTTTAGGTCACAGACGTCTTATTAGAAGACTTGTGTGCTTGTCCGCGGATCGTTGCCTTATAAAATAAAATGATGTCTTTAAAAATTGATTTCTCTCATTTTACTGCGCTTAATAAATAAATAAATAAATATCTCTAAACAAGTCAGACAAATTGAATCTAACCCCAAAGTAAGCAAATTATATGCTTGTGCTATGGGTGCTAGTCAACGATACTAATACATAGAAACACTTATATAGATACAATAATAAATTTGATAAACAGCCAGACCCGGAAATGCAGACATCTAAATGTTCATCACACAAATGCCTGCCCCCGTCGGGAATCGAACCTCGCGGTTGGTCGGCGTAGTTAGGCGTATACGTTAGTCACTAGACCAACGAGGCGGTCAAATTAATCATGAGATAATGCATTTTTTTAACAAAAACTATTTGTACCGCTACTAATAAAATGCATATATGGAAACACCTTGGTATTATGACCTATCTGCAAAGAAACTGACAAGATTTGTTAGATATTCACCAAGTAATTACGAAATAAACATACAAAAAAACACAGTGGAATTGATAGCCTGCTTCTTTTTGAAGTCAATTAAAGGAAAAACTAGTACGATGAGAATTGGGCATTGTATTAATATCGACAGAGAAAAATGATTGATTATTCGGTAACTTATTCCAGTGGCGCTTAATTCATATTTTGTTAAGACACTTAGTAAGCTTGAGAAGGAGAAAATCGGTGTTCGAAATAATATTTTTTTTATGTAGATGTGTTTTTTTAAGTGATCACCATCATTGAAATCTATATATTAATACGTGATGCCAAAACTTTGGACCCCTTTTTACGAAAATTGCGCGAACGGAGGAGTATAAAATTTGTCACACAAAGTTTGGAAACAAAGTAGTTGGTCTGAATAAATGAAGATTGCGGTCTTATAAACAAGAAAATAAAATTTATTATGGTTGAATTTCGACCAATGGGCGACCATTATAATTGCCTCTGTGGTCTAGCAGTCCAGGTGCTGGATTTGATTGCATGATGTCCCGACTCCCAGGTTCGATTTCCGAGTCGGGCAACAAAAACAAAATTTGGTTTTCCAATTTGATAATAAAAAAAACGTTGCTCGGGATTGGATATGTGCCCGGCTTGCGATAGGCTTGCCACCTATCACATTATGGGACTTAGTGTCTTCGGCTAGTCGTGGGTGCCCTGGTTGCGCATCTGCCTACCACTAAGGGGTTTAATAAAGTCATCTCAGTTTCCCAACAACTTATCGTTTCTTGATCCCATCATCAGATTCTTAAGTGGAGATCCCAGAATTATCTCAGGGCCCACCTATGCCACCAATACAAAAAATGTTTTTGAAATCGGTTTTTACTGAATATCGGTAAAATACAAACAAATGCATACAAAACAACCTTTGATTTCCTTTTAACTCATTTGATTTATCTAAACCTCACCATAGCTTTTACATATGAATATATTTTTCAAACCCATCTTCTACGTACTTGTAGTACTACTATGAGCTTCGGATTTACAATTTTTGCTCTTTTTACACTTTATACTTTTATTCTTAAATTGGCTGACCTTACCTAAATTTAAGCGAAATGTATTTATTTTAATGTATTTTGTTGAACAATAAATAGTTATTCTATTCTATGTGTAATAACAACTCTATAAAGATATCTTTAAAAAACATTCTGATTTTCGAAGCTTGACGAATATAGCCGAAGCGCGTAATTCAAACAGTACTACTGTAAATGTAATAGTAAAATTGTTTATATACAATAGAATCAGCCAGCAAATTTTGAGATTATTCCATAACTTGGGACTGTCAAACTTAGCTAGCGTTTCGAATTACCCTCTTCGTCACGGCGACAATAAGTCACTTGGAAAAGTGAGTCCCTTGTACTGTTTTGTTTCACTACATAGTACAAAACAAGGTCGCGTTCTCTGTCCATATGTCCAGTTGTATGCTTAAATCTTTCAAACTACCTACAGAAAAGATTACGATGCGGTTTTTTTGATAGATAAAGTGTTTAAAAACGAAGGTTTATATGTACATTTTATACACTTGCGAAGCCGGTAGATAGATTTCCTACAAAGCCATAGCATTCGTTTGTCATTAAATAGCCATTTTTTTATTTACTATTTATATGAAATAGTCAACGTTGCTTTGAAATCTCTTAAGCAAAAGTCAAGTTACAAACGATGTCACCAAGACGCTACAAGACAATGTTACAATAAAAAACTAGATCATGCTCGTATTATACCGTCCACAAATTGTTGTCTCCCACTACAAATATTTTGTGAATTCATTATTTATTTAAGACAGAATCGGTCAAGGGAGTTACTTGGTAATTCCGGAACTTGGGGCAATCTAACTTAGTTTGTGTTTGGTGTTACCCCCTCCGTAACTGGGGAAAATTGAGTCACTTAGTCGTTGTGCCTACAATATTCATATTTCTTTTAGATCACTCATTTAAAAGAGGTTTTGAATAAAAATACCATTGAACTTACCATATACTTAGGGATTTTTTTTATTCAAACCGTATGTTTTATTTATATCCAAAGAATTGTATGTTAACATTTACATTTTTTTGATTGAATTTTTGATATTGTATTTAAATAAATTAAAATTCAAATGAATGTTCAAAAAATATTAAAACTAAGATGCTCTAAGCATGTTAGTTTAAACACTTTTTTGTTTCAATTAATGTCGTAAAATTAAAATAAACACATCAACTCTAAATTTGATGTGATATTTAGAGTAATAAATTTATAACATTCGTTTCAAATAGGTACACTTCTTCTTTTCATATTTATCCAAGAAGCTAATTTCTAGTATTGGTTTTAATGATTACGTACTGCTATACCTCATCATCATCATCATCATCATCTCAAGCCTTCTTCAACCGTTTTGGTGTAGGCCTCCTTCAACTTTCTCCATTTCTTCCTATCTTGGGCTGTCTAAAGCCAATTTTTGCCCACTATTCTTTTGATGTCGTCTGTTCATCGCATCTGGGGTCTTCCTACGGGTCTTTTGTATCCCCACGGTCTCCACTCCAATAGGGTTCTGCACCACGAGTCTGGCATCCGGGCTATATGGCCTGCCGATTGCCACTTCAGCTTGGCCACTCTTTTTATTATGTTGTTGACTTTGCTTTGCTTCCTTAGCTACTTATTTGTCTTCCTGTCGTTAAGAGTTATTCCTACCAGATTACGTTCCATCGCCCTATGGGTAACTACTATTTTTTGAAGGATTTCCTTGACTGCTATACCTATATACTAGGTCATAATTTCATAACTCTAAATAACACATATATCACATCAATTCTAAAGTTGATGTGACATTAGAGTAATGAATTTACAACATTCTTTTCATATATATTTATTATCTTTATTGCACATTTATCCGAGAAGATAATTTTAAGTAATGTTTTAAATATTTACATATTTGGACACAAAGTCATACTCGTAGTAATAAATATTGTGTTTCAACTTTTTATATTTCAAATAATGTTGTAAATATAAATCACATTTCAAGTAATAAATTAACATGTATTTATGCCAACACATTTGGATTTAAATTCATAACTCTAAATAACACTTTAACTCTAAAGTTGATACAACATTCTTTTTATAGGTATACATTTATGATCTTTGTTGCATATTACATTTAACA
>NJDD01001042.1:112901-137473 GCA_002245505.1 Calephelis nemesis
AGTAATGAATTTACAACATTCTTTTCATATACATTTATTATCTTTATTGCACATTTATCCGAGAAGATAATTTTAAGTAATGTTTTAAAGAATTACATATTTGGACACAAAGTCATACTCGTAGTTATAAATATTGAGTTTAAACTTTTTATATTTCAATAAATATTGTAAATATAAATCACATTTCAAGTAATAAATTCACATGTATTTATGCCAACACATTTGGATTTAAATTCATAACTCTAAATAACACTTTAACTCTAAAGTTGATACAACATTCTTTTTATATACATTTATGATCTTTGTTGCATATTTGTTGCATATTACATTTAACATCATACTTGGTTATAAATGTATTAATCTAAATAACACATTAACTCTAAAGCTGATGTGACTTAGATGTGATTTAGAATGATGAATTTATAACATTTTTTTCATATATATTTATGGTCTTCATTGCATGTTTATCAGAGAAACTAATTTAATATAAAATTTTAAATAATTACCTACACAATTACAATAAATAATTACCCATTTATACCTACGTTTAAGGATAAAAAGTCATAACTCTAAATAACACATCAAGTCTAAAGTTTAGAATGATGAATTTTTAACAACCTTTTCATATACATTTATGATCTTCATTACATATTTATCCGTGTAGCTAATTTTAATTGTTGCGAGTATTTTACATTATTGCATACTTGGTTATAAATTTATAACTCTAAATAACACATCAGCTTTAAAAATTATGTTATATTTAGTGATGAATTTATAACATTCTTTTCATAAACATTTATGATCTTCATTGCATATTTATCTGAGAAGCTACGAAGGAAATTAGTCGGTGACTCCGAAACTTGGAGTAATCAAACTTAGTTTGTGTTCGGAATTAACCACTAAGTCACGGGGGAAAATTGAGGCACTTGATCATTGTCTTGTTTAATGAAAGATAAAGAAAACGGATTCCATGGTAAAAAAAAAACATTTATACAACGTAATACGTACTGGTAGTAACGTTATAACCAAAGATGTTAATGGTATGCTGTTAACTTAATTTTGTTAAGTTATTGTAAACGAGGAATTTTCTTATTGTTAGAATATGTTGCAGACGTCAAAGGTGGTAAAGGTGTGTTTCCGATTTGGAGCTGAAATATTTAGGACTTCTATTATTAGTGTTTCCCTGTGTTGGTCCAATCTTCTTAGCAGAATATACCGTCTACCTTCCTGCCAGGTGGCTGCTAAAAGGTGAGCATAGCATCAAATCCTGTTTCGGACTTTTTCTTTCTAATATAACTTAAAAATTGATCCAAACATTAGAAAAGAGATTTTTTTATGATATTAGAAGACAAAAAATCAGACCGATTTCATAATGATAAGAAATTCACGCCGCCTAGGGACACCAATGGTGGTAGTGGTGCGTTGTGAATCTGAGGCCGGGATCTTAGGCCTCAAGCAAAAATAAGTTTATCGGCTAACCTACCTTCCGAACTGAAATACATCAACGGCAATCACTGACTTTATGGCGCCGGGAAAACGTAAAGCGGTGGTACCAACCCGGGCGAGTCGCTGCGAAACTGTACCACCTAGTCAGATGTCACGGTGATAGTGACGGTAAGCCTGTGCTTGCGAGCTGACTGGCAGGAAAGCACAAGGTCAACTCTGCAAAGAAACCCGGACCAACACAGAGACAAATTGCTTTAAGCGAGAACACCACCATATTTTGTAACTTATGTTGTATATTTTGTACATAATATATTTATATTTATTTTGTACAAAAAATAATACATAAAGAGCTGAAAATTAAAATATCATAAGTAAATGTATAGTTGTACCGATCTAAACCGATTAACCCAAAAATGCCATCATAAATATTACAGGGTCAATAATACCCACTACATTAATTTCGCTAGAACGTCGGGTAAATACGATATTTGAGAAGCGAAACGATCACAAATCTATTTACCTTCTCGCAACGGCTTTTAAAGGGCATCATTTGACGATAAATCAGCTTATTGATTCCACTTTGATGCTTTTGATGCTTTACTCAATCAATTTGATTTGATTTAGTTTGATTTCTTACGTGCGTATTTCGTACTTTACTTGAATTACTGCTCATTTAGTTTTATGAATCACGGCAATTAACTTTTGAAGTGAAACTTAGAATCGGGGAATTCTTCAGAAAGTTTCAAATTTATGAAATTAAAATGAGTCACGATTTAGAAATAAACTTCAAATAAATAAGGTTAAAACAGTGAAAGAATGAGAATGAGATATATTCTATATTACAATGTATTTTTGTAGAATTGGGAATACGTGCTTTTTATAGCATTTAAGATTTAAGATTTTAGACT
This sequence comes from Calephelis nemesis, assembly GCA_002245505.1. NCBI lineage: Eukaryota > Metazoa > Arthropoda > Insecta > Lepidoptera > Riodinidae > Calephelis > Calephelis nemesis. The sequence continues at coordinate 115,256 of NJDD01001042.1, forward strand.
TTATTAATTTGAGGACAGCAAAACTGCAAAACCGCTACTTCAATTACTGCAATACCAAGTCGCGATTTGATAAATATTTTTTCCAAATATACCTAGTTATTGGTTCCGAGATGGTTTCGCATAAATTTCATCAACATCTTCCAAGTAACTTCGTTTTGTACCTACTTATCCTATTACTATTGTAAGTGGTAAAGTTTGTATGTTTGTTTATTTATTTAATGAAATTTCGCAAATACAATGAGGGTAACTTGGATCAACACAGGATAGTTTTTATCCCGTTCCTGTCGGACCATTAACTTAGCGGGCGACGCGAATTTTCGTTGATTTCGACATCATGAGCAATCAAGTCGTCTAAATAGACGATAATGTTAGCATTATTCAGTATAAATCAATACTCAAAAACTTGTAGTTGGAAAAAATATATATTCTCGTCCATATATGCCATATGCAGAAGCACAACTAGGGCATTCATGACTAGCCTAAGATTACGACCCACAATGCGATATTTTCAATCTCGGGTAAAGTTAATTTTGATAGAAAATTCCAAATATAAATTTTCCACTGTTTATTTTTGCTTGACGCGGGAATCGAAACCAGAACCTCATGAAGTCAAGTCCGACGCCGTACATTATTAGTAATGATGTCCGACATCCATATCTGTAAGTGAGTCGTCGTATGGGTATAGGGTCACTTGCACGTTTTAGGGTTAAACTAATAAATCTCAGTTATCTTCATATTGTAGGGTGATTCTAATATAGATTACAAATAGTAAAATAGTTTGACCCATTATTAAATTTAAGCCTGAAATGTACAAGCCATCCTTAGATTATTCACTACTCGTGCTTTTAAGGTATGGAATGCTTTACCTAAAAAAATGTGCTATTGAAATATTATGTGTTTAAGAAACTACTAAAAGAGTTATCTCTCACAAACTTGATTTTTTTTAAATCGTCGTCTGCTTATTCTTTATCTTCTAAAGATCGTAGCGTCATGAGAATTGGCAGTTCTATGTGATTTTGATGACAATACAATAATTTTGGTCGAGTGGCTAGCGTACACGCCTAGCTACACCGACTAACCGCGAGGCTCGGGTTCGATAACCGACGGGCAGGCATTTGTGTGATCAGTGATGAACATTTAGATGTCTGCATTTCCGATTCTGAGTGTTTATTAAATTTATTCTGGTATCTATTTAAGTATTTCTTTGTATTAGAATCATGGACTAACATGTAACAAGGTAACAACACCCATAACACAAGCATATAATTTGCTTACTTTGGGGTTAGATTCAATTTGTGTAACTTGTCCAGAGAGATATGATACTGTCGAGCTGATCTCATGATGGAGCCGGAAGATATGAACCGGAACTTTATGATGGATGATTTTTTTTTTTCTATTTTGACATTGGAAGGCAAACAAGCAGACGGATTTCCTGATGGTAAGAAATTCCCGCCGCCTAGAGACACCAAAGGTGGTAATGGTGCGTTGCCAACCACAAGCCGGGATGTTAGGCCTCGAGCAAAAGTAAGTTTACCGGCTACCTTACCCTCCGAACCGGAACACGTCATGACGTTATGGCGGCAGGAATAGGTAAGGCGGTGGTACCAATCCGGGTGAGTCGCTGCGAAACTCTAACACCTAGTCAGATGTCACGGTGTTAGTGACGGCAAGCCTATGCTCGCCTTTTACGAGCTGCCTGGCACAGGAAGGCAGATGGTCTATTCTACAAAAGAGCCCGGACCAACACGGGGGACCAACATCATATCATAGCCGTGTTTGGACTTGTTAGAAAGATCTTTAATGAACGTTGACCGTGATTAGGTTTCAAGGTCAGATGATGAAGCCGGAAGATAGGAACTAGCATTCCATGATGGATGATCTTATCATAGCTGTGTTTGGACTTGTTAGAAATTTATTGTAATGAACGTTCATCATGAATAGGTTGCAAGGTTTGATAATGAAGCCGGAAAATAGGCACTAGCATTCCATGATGGAATATCGTATCATAGCCGTGTTTGGATTTGTTAGAAAGCTATTGTAATGAACGTTGACCTTGATTAAGTTTCAAGGTCTGATGATGAAACCAGAAGATAGGCTGTAGCATTCCATTATGGAATATCGTATCATAGCCGTGTTTGGACTCGTTAGAAAGGTCTTGTAATGAACTTTGACCACGATTAGGTTTCAAGCTCTGAATAAAATAATATGGTGCTGTCGAGCTAATCTAATGATGTAGCTAGACGCGACCAAATGTATGAAACCGACATCCCTTCCACCAATATTAATTTCGGTAACGACGGCGAGCACCTAATTCAGCCTATAGGCATCCAATTCCCGGCCAAATACAGCTACGGTACGGTGGAAAAGCGCATGCTTCTAGTGATTTTAAGTTGGGCATCTACCGTGCACAAGATGCAAGGCTGTACGGTAGACCACGCCGTGGTGTACTAAGGGTCCCGTACTTTTGCGGATGGACAGGCATATGTAGCGCTAAGTCGAGTAAAATCACTGAGTGTTCTCCAGATTAAAGAGCTAGATTGTTCTAAGCTGACAGGTAAAAAACCATGCAGTACAGATGCACTGGCGGAGATGGAGAAAAGATACTGGCTCATTCATCTATTTGAAATAAATGTTTAAAATATGCCATTTGCAAAGACTGAAAAGTATAAAATATATTAACAGTTTAAAAAATACTAAAAATCACGCTTTTACTTCACTTTTTTTGCTTCACTTTTGATCTCGATCACACAACGGGTTCCTGTGAAAACTCGAGCGAAGCCGCAGGCAACATCTAGTAATTAGTAAAAGTTTATTTCAAGCACGGGAATCATGTTAACAATAAAATATAACTTAGTAGCTTCTACTCGCGGCTTTGCTTTTGTATCAGTTTTTATGTTAATTGTAGCCTTAATATTTATCTAATATATAAACAAAATTCCTTTAAAGTTACACCTTAATTCTTTCAGTAATATATGCTTGAAAGAGTTACAAATATTTATCCATTCCCACTAACTTTCGCATTTATAAAAATAGCATTATTAAAAAAATTCAAGTAGAATTATTAACATTTTTACTTATTCATACGGGATTCTCACGGTCTATCCCGTATAAATCCCGTATAAACATTTAAAATATTAATAACACGCGACCATTTAAAATACATAGCAGAATCATGTTAGAATAATTTGTAACCCTAAAAATCTTGGGTCACTTTATGACCACCGGGCTAATAAAGCAATAATCCATAATTCTGTACCTTAAACCGTAGGGGTCTTAAACAAAGGACCAAAACAAATATACACAGGGTGGGAAATGTTCGGGAAACACAAACATGTGTAAACTGATTATCAAAGAGTAAAGACATTTTCCCAAAGGATATTAGACTAATGTTTGCTTAGCTTTATAATTTAGACATACAAGGAAACGGATGTTTTTTATCGTCTAGGGAGATTTTATTACACGGTAGCAAATAAGGGTTAAGATTTTTATTCGTGTCTTCATAAATAAGGCCGATATTATCCGAGGGTGGTGTCAAGAGTCTCCGGAACCGGCGTGTTTGTATGAAAATGATAATGAGTGTGGAGGAAGCCAGACAGGTTTGTCAGGATCGTAAGGTCTGGCACTCGATAGTCTCTGCCATCCCCGTAAGGGGCTTGGCGTGAAGATATGTAGGTATGTATGTGTCTTCATATATAATCCTGAATCTGGTGATTCATTGTCCCTCACAATCGTAAAAACCCAACGCCCGCTGTTCTTTTACTTCTCCTTCTCATCCGGTATTTGATATCCGTAATAAGAAAGAAAGAGAGAGAAAAAAATATTTAGTTACGGAATATGCGTGTAAATGAGAAGTTCCAAAAATATTTTAGAATATCAACATATTATTTAATTACATATTCGTATGCTTTAACTTTTAAGCCACTTAATTATATTTAAAACCATTTTATTAACAAAACATTTTAAAACTATAATTAAACCCTGTCTACCATAAACTACCACTAATGAAACCACTTTATGTAAAAGTAAAGTTGAGGGTATATTATAGTTTGTATTAGTGTGTAAAAAATATCTTCATTCTTCACTCCCATATCCCCGTAGAAGTAGGCAGAGGTACAACGAGGGCAATGACGACTAACCAAAGACACTAAGTACCACAATGTGATAGGTGGCAACCATAGTGCCAACCAGGCACATAATATTTAATCCCGTATTTATTATGAAAAATCACTATTTTTTTTGTTGGCCAATCCCTTATGGAGTCAAGTCTCTAGATTTCAGAGACGATAACAGAGTTTAAAAATACTATATTACCAGGTTGAACCTTGGGAGCTTTACACTACGTTTACTAAATAAGATGGTTGAAAATTATCCGAGATTGGTGTCAAGAGTATCGGAAACCAGCGTGTTTGTATGAAAAGGCCAGACAGGTTTGTCAGGATCGTTAGGTCTCGATACTCTCTGCCTAATACGAAGGGACTTGGCGTGAAAACATGTATGAAACTTACGATTCGTCTACAGTTAGTTAACAAAACGACTCATTTGTTGAACTTAGGAAGCGGACATGAGATTATGATCTGCTGTCAGTTAATTCATTTAGTTTCGGATATCCATTACCCGTTTTCGGAAGCGCACTGCATTTGATCTATCACAATATCCGGTTCTCTTACGTTAATTAGTCTTTATTTGAACTTAGACCGTTTGACTGCCTCTGTGATCTAGCGGTACGCCGTCGAGCAAAAAAAATGGAAAAATGTAAATTTTAAATTTTCTTGTAAAACAACGTTGCCTGGGATTGGATATATGCGCCCGGTTGGCGATAGTCTTGCCACCTATCACACTGTGGGACTTAGTGTCTTTGGCTAGTCGTTGGTGCCCTGGTTGTGTCTCTGCCTACCCTTTCGGGGATATGGGCGAAGAGATCCTTTTTAGACCGTTTTTCCAAGATTATGAATCAAAAAAGCGATTTATCTTTTTTGCAAAGTTTTAAAAGTAATTAAAAATCACTTTCGTTCGTTAAAAAATCTTATAACCTTTATACCGTTGTATTTATCCCGTAGGAGTAGAACAGTTGAGTAGGCGACGACCCAAGGGGCTGTCTTTCCCAGAATTAGGTTTTAAAAGCACCATCAGCATCAGGTGCTCGTAATTGATATTTCTTGGAATCGGAAATATTTGATTATTATGAAATCCTAATATTGCTTTAGTATTCATTATAATTCAAGTTCACCCAAGGGAAGTCGTCTTTCCTATCTATTCACATTGATTTCTTTAAATATGGAGATTCTGACAATAACTAACACAACAAAAAATAATTAGCGACATTGTTCCACCCGTTTAGCCGCAATGGGATGACCACGCGGAATGGGTATACATTTTTTTTATGTTATAGAAAGTCAAACAATCAGACAGATTTCCTGTTGGTAAGAAATTTACGCCCCCCAGATACACCAAAGGTGATAATGGTGCGTTGTCATCCTGAGGTCAGGATGTTAGGCCTCGAGCAAAAGTAAGTTTACCGGCTACCTTACCCTTCGGACTGGAACACGTCATGACGTTACGGCGGCAGGAATAGGTAAGGCGGTGGTACCAATCCGGGCGAGTCGCTTCCAAACTCTACCACCCAGTCGTATGTCACGGTGTTAGTGATGGTAAGCCTATGCTCGCCTTTTACGAGCTGCCTGGCAAGGAAGGCAGATGGTCTATTCTACAAAGGAGCCCGGACCAGCACGGGGAAAAAAATATTTTTATACATATAAATAATATAAAGAAAGAAATATCTATTCCCAGATAGTCCGTTACGGTATAAAAGTTCAAACATGTTTTCGTTAAAACAGCTCGTAAAAGGCGAGCACAGGCTCACCGTCACTAACACCGTGACATCTGAGTAGGTGGTAGAGATTCGTGGCTACTCGTATGGATTGGTGCCTTACCTATTCCTGCCGCCACAACGTCAATGCTAGCCGTTGACGTGTTCCGGTATAGAGGGTAAAGTATCCGGTAAACTTGCTCGAGGCCTAACATCCCTGCCTTAGGTAGGCAACTCACTATTACCACCTTTGATGTCTCTAGGCGGCGTGAATTTCTTACCATCAGGTAATCCGCTTGTTTGCCTTCCTACATCATAAAAAAAAGTTTCACACAAACTATATTGGATGCCTAAATACCTTCAGCTATCTATGGTTATCCTTGTCGTACCTCCCCTACCTCATACAGGCGTGAAGATATCTCTTAAAATAACGATCCTATTACAAAATTGGTTTTGAAAGATTTAATTACCAAAAAGGTCAACTAGGCACGATCGTGTCAAAGCGAGCTAAGGACCGGATAAAACGACGACGCCCGGATGCGATCGATTGAATGATGCACGCTTCCGATGAATGGATAATCGAATATCCGAAACAAAATCGATTAGCCATCACTAGATTAAACTTGTTATACTCAACACTACGATGTATTTACGTGAGATGTACGTTACTGTGTATACTTTTGTTAATTTCACATTCGGCTTTAAAATCAATATGAATAAAGAAGATACTAAAGATATATTCTATGTAATTGTATTGTCTGTATTCATCAAATTTACCCTTTATTTGTGATCCAAATTTCATGAAAATTGGTTCAGCAACTTTTGCGTGAGGGAGTAGCAAACAAATATATAAACTTCCGCATTTTTAATATAAGTAGAATTTTGTATTTATTGGTTATGAAAATAGGTTATAAATACTAGCAGTCCTTCCCAGCTTCAAAAGGATGGACAAACTTCTAAGTTATTATACTATACATAAAAACCTTCCTCTTGAATTACTCTATGTACTAAAAAAAACCGTATAAAAATCCGTTGCTATATAGTGATAGACAGCGGAAATCGACGTAATTTTATGCTATGTAGTATTTCAGACCGATTTTTGATATTGTATGCGGCAATACATATCTTTGACAACAGAAGCAAGATTAATAAAGCGCAAAAGACAAAGAATGATATACAATGCGAATGTGGATGGATATAGCGACCTAGGGAGATAAAGGCTGACATTCCACGATTTATCAGTTTCATCCGAGGGTAGTGTCAAGAGTCTCCGAAACCGGTGTGTTTGTATGATGCCAGACAGGTCTGCAAGTAATGTGACATTTATAACTCGACTAGCGGCCCGCCCCGGCTTCGCACGGTTATGTATACTTCCTTTTCTATCACTTTATATTAAGAAAATATCAAAATTAAAGTTTTAAATATTTAAGCATACAAAGAGACATAGGGACAGAGGAAGCGACTTTGTTTTATACTCTCTGCTTACTCCGTACGGAACTTGGCATGAAAATGTGTAGGTACGTATTTACCAACATACCTACTTGAAAAAATTAAAAAATTAATAATTTTATGGTTATTTAAATTTTTAATTTAAATTTAAATTACTAAGGAAGTTGAATCAAACTAAAGACGGTAAACGACATAGTTAACCTTTGTGGCCGGGTGCTCTGATTGAAGGAGACGTTTCCGATGACCGGATAATCGGATATCCGAAACTAAATGGATTAGGGGTGGATTGTATCAGATTGTTAGCTAACGTGTTAGAAGGAAATGGAAGCTTTGTGAGAGCTTTGCGAATGTGAATTGCCATGGAACTGAAGCATAAGAACAAAACCGAATCATTACTTCCACTTCTGGTTTTTTAATAATATTGGAAGATAAACAAGCAGACTGATTTCCTGATGGTAAGTAATTCACGCCACCTAGAGACACCAAAGTTGGTAATGGTGTGTTGCCAATCTGAGGACAGGATAATTAGACCACGAGCAAAAGTAAGTTTACCGGCTACCTTACCCTCCGGAATGGCTCACGTCTCGGAACACGTCAATTGACGTGAATTGAGTTGACGTTATGGCGGCAGGAAATGGTAAGGTAATACCAATCCGGGAGAGTTGCTGCGAAACTTTACCACCTAAAAGGATATCACGATGCTAGTGACGGTAAGCCTATGGTCGCCTTTTACGAGCTGCCTGGCAGGAAGGCAAATGGTCTATTCTGTAAAGGAGCCCGGACCAACACGGGGAAAAAGTGTTTGTTAGCTTCATAGATCTCCCCGAGGAACCCGTTTAGATATCAGGATGATAAGTGGGAATACATCAAAGAGCACATTGACTTTGTACCATCTGGTACCAACCAGAAAAAGACAGTGGTACCTTTATGGCAAAGTTACAAAAAAGTGGCAGTTAAGGTTACAGCCTTACTGCGCATAAATAATTCAATAATAATTAATTAAAAAAAAAAATCATTAATGGACCCTCGTTAGCCATCTTGATTACGTCAGCTTTAAAAAAAACTCACCATCGAAATCGGTTTAATCGTTTATGAGTTACTAGCTGTTACCTGCGGTGTTGTCCGCGTGGTTAATGGTCCCACAGGAACTTTTTTTCACGATAAAAACTTTTCTTTGTTAATCTATGTGTGGGCCAAAATTCATGAAAATTGGTTCAGCAGTTTTCATGCGAAGTAGTCACATACAAAAACATGCAAACTTTCACATTTATAATATTAGTAGAACTATGCCACATACACATAGTTATGTTGAAGTTATAATATCACCCCTTTTTCCGAATGGTAAACCGTTTTTGATATATCATGTCTATATAAAACATTGATTATATATAAACTATATTTATCTGGGATTGCATTATGGGATTCCGAATTGACCCAGTGTTTCCCCAGAGACATGCGCCGCAGCCACCCCACGAGCAGGAAGCGCCATCTGGTGCCGATCGTCATACAATGATCATACAACTTGACAACTTTACTTACCTGGTACTATTGATGTACTATGTATGTATGGCTTTTGATGTACTATTTGTCTTATCTAATCGCCTCTGTGGTCTAGCGGTCCAGGTGTTGGACTTGACTTCATGAGGTACCTGGTTCGATTCCCGGGTCTGGCAACAAGAAGGAAATATGTTTTTTTTCCAATTTTCTAATAAAAATATTCTCGGGATTGGATATTATGTGCCCGGGTTGGCGATAGGCTTGCCACCTATTATACCGTAGGACTTAGTGTCTTCGGCTAGTCGTGGTTGCCCTGGTTGTGCCTCTGCCTAACTCTTCGGGGATATGGACGTGAAGATACTTATTTGTCATATTAAATAGCGAACATCTTACAAAAAGTTGGATGCGGAAAACTTTTTCCAAAAATTTTGTGTTTCAACAAAAAAAGTAACTCCAACACTACACATTTCGAGGATACCATGTAGAATACAGGGAGTAGTGAGACAACCTTGGAATTCGCTTTTTAAAAAAATTACGAAAAATATAAGAATTGAACATATCATAACCGCTTTTTTTAAAATGAATAAAATCTTTTTTTTCCCTTTTCGTTTTTACCAAATAATAAATAAATAAATATCCCTGGACAATTCACACAAATTGAATCTAACCTTGGGTTTATATATAGCATATAAATAATTTGCTTACTTTGGAGTAATCAAATTATATGCTTGTGTTATGGCCTATGTGTGTTAGTCAACGATACGAATACATAAAAATACTTAAATAGATACCAGAACAAATTTAATAAACACCCAGACCCGGAAATGCAGACATCTACATGTTTATCACACAAATACCTGCCCCCGTCGGGAATCGAACCCGAGTCTTGCGGTTGGTTGATATAGGCGTTCATTAATGTTATATAATTGTTAATGTTATATAGTTAGTAGGATATAGAAGCTAACATTTCATCTATATTCTAATGTGATAGAAGAGATAGACACGTATGAGCAGAACTCATCTTGATCTTGTAAGTTATTCAGGTACACTTCCTGACATCGGAAAATAATAGGAGTGTGTATTAAAATGCATTAAATATATCGATTACCTCGAAGAATGTATCATAATTTCATCAAAAAAAATGGCAGGATTTTGGTACAATAATTTCTGTTGTGATTTAGGTATCTAACACATCGACTCCATTCCAAATAGGATTTTTAGATGTTGTCGTAATTGTTAAATAAGATAATTTGATATGTAGAGAATAAATAAAAAAATACATTTTTTTTCTAACTTCAAAAAAGTGACAAAAACTTTAGCAATAGAAATCTTTTCTATTGCTAAAGTTTTTCTTTTTTTCAAAATCTGAGGCAGATTTTTAAGAAAATTAATATTATGACGGTCCCTAGTTTGTACATTTATGAAAATATAATGTATGTCAGGAAAAATATTAATGAGTTTACAAAAAATAAAGATATACACAGTGTGAACACGAGAAATAAAAATAAATTAGCAATTCAAAAGTTTAGGCTAAAAAAAACCTCGAAATGTTTTATTGGAGTTTGCGTGAGCATGTACAACAAAATTTCTGAAAGTATAAAAGAGTTACAAGAAAGAAAATTAAAAAACTACGTAAAAAAGATACTTTCTAACAGGGCATATTATACAATAAATGAGTATTTTAATGACAGTGACATATGGAAAATATGAAATTTTTAATGCTATTTTTGCGACTTTGATGTGATTGTTTTGACATTTTATATACTTACTAGCTGACCCGGCAGACGATGTTCTGCTATATTTTAATGTAATTTTAATATAAAAAATTGGGGTGAGTCACCCTCGTCACTTATGGGTATGAAAAGTAGATGTTGACCGATTCTCAGACCTACTCAATATGCTATCAAAATTTTATGAGAATTGGGCAAGCCGTTTCGGAGGAGTTCAATCACGCACACCGTGACACGAGAATTTTATATATTAGATCTATTTATTCGACTTTGTTGTAATTGTTTTGACATTGTTTTTGACATTTTATATAATATTTTTTTGATTAATGTTCTTTTTTATTAGTTTTGTAATTAATTTATAACAGTTTAATTTAAATATAAATTTCTAATTGCATATTTTGAATGTTTATAAATTATAAATGGCTAAATTGTACATAGGTAGGTATTATTTTTAGAATTAAGAATTTTGACATTCAAAAAATGTATATAATGTATACTTAATTTGAATAAAACACATTCATTCATTCATTCATTCATTGTTTAATACAATATCTTATTTGGTTACTCTTCATGAGAAAACGAAATACATTAACGAATGTAAAAGAGATCCAGTATACTTAAGCTTGCTTATGTCCATAACAGATGTCTTCCAGAAAACCTTTTATGAATATTACATTTCGAGGGCAGTAAACTAAGAAAAGTCTCAGATTACAAGTAATTATTCTAAGATAAAGCAGAAGCTTTCAAAGCTATGATCTGGTGCCTTATTATAACATAAGTGCGTGAGGTGTTCAAATTATTTTTTGGATCGAAAGTGCCGGAAAGTGACAACTTCGTTTAGTGCAGTGAGCGGAAAGTCGCCACTTTAAATCCAAAGACAAAAAAGTAGTTTTTATATTAGATTGAATATCAAACAAGCAGGTGTAGGAAGGTACAAGTAAAGTATCTTCATGCTCATTTCCCCGAAGAGGTATAACAAAATGGCACCCACGACTGACCGACACTAAGTTCCACAATTTGATAGGTTTTAAGTCTATTGCCAACGGGCACATATCCAATCCCGGGCAACAATGTTTTTCTTAGAAAATTCAAAATATACATTTTCTAGTTTTTTTGGTTGCCCGACCCGGCGTCGTACGCGGGACTTCAAAAGTCAAGTCCGACGGACCACTAGATAACAGAAGCGAACAATAAGCGCAATAAGACTGTACAAACCGAACATTTGGAACCACGTCGCGATTTGATAATTATTTTTATGAAAGATGAACCTACGTAAATTTTATCTATATCTGACTAGTGGTTTTTGAGTTATACAAAATACATAACAGTACATACATTGTTCGCATATGTTGACCACCTCATCAATAATTAATCATAACAAAAATAATATATCACCTCCTTAGAATCATGACCTATTCTTATCTTTCTAAAACGAAACCATCAACACAAAAAAACAGCTAGTCGAAGTAAAAATCTTCTTTTTGTAGTCGGTTAAAGTAGCTTAGAACAAAATTGGTAACTTATTAATATTGACAAGAATTTCAAAACATGACCTAAATAAAAACCAAGTTGAATTCAATTTAAATCTAAATACCTAACTACATTCTAAATACAAATCGATGGAATTGTGTTTCAATTGTGCATTACCTTTCCCTGAAAATTTCTTTATTCACCGCTACCTTAATTACAAAATTGAATTACGAATGATTTTAGAATTACCTTTGCAATGTTACTCCGCTGAGCGCCACCGCCTTAATTTTATACAATTGAAGGAAATTGCACGAAACCAAATCTTTAAATAGCTTAAATGAGAGTTAGAGGTAATTTAGAGAACTTATTTACTACAGTTTTGCATAATGTAATAAAATTTAGCTTAATTCATTTATTAGCATTTTAATTTGTGATTTACTAGATTTCCCGCGGTTACTCCTGCTTTACAGTTTTTTAGATCTTCTTTGGAAATCCGTATAGATACCATTTTCTTCTTCTTCATCTTTACACCCATATTCCGGATGGGGTAGGCAGAGGCACTACCAGGGCACCCACAACTAGCCGAAGACACTAGGTCCCACGATGTGATGGCACATATCCAATCCCGAGCAACATTTTCTTATTAGAAAATCAGAAATACCACACTTTCTTTTTGTTACCCGACCCTGGATTCGAACCCGTCATCTGACGAAGTCAAGTTCAACGCATGGACCGCTAGACCACAAAGGCAATAAGAGAGATAAGAGGCGATTCATCGTTTATTGGCATTTCAATTTATGAATCACTTGATATTGCCCGCGGCTACTCGTGCTTTTTCGGTTTTTAAGGTCTTCCATTTAAACGGATATAGATACCAGTATAACGAATAGGTATATTCACACGTTTGCGTTTACTAGATTAATTTGGAAGCTTTTTTTTGGAATGACTGTGTTGCCAACTTCGCGGTTTTTACAACTTCACCGGGCTTTGTGGGCAGAGCAGAGTGCTCAGCCCAAGACAGTATGGAAGTATGAATTTATGATATTTGAAGACATTAACTGTTGCCCGCGGCGTTGCCCGTATGGTTAATGGTCCTACAGGAACATATGTGTATAGAAACTTTCCTATGTATTAATCCAAGTTTCTCTCTATGTATGTGCCAAATTTCATGAAAATCGGTTCAGCAGTTTTTGCATGAAGGACAAATATACAAGCTTTCGCATTTATAACATCAATAAGATTTGTTAATTGTCACCTATGTTGTTATAGCGGTCCGGTGTTAGACTGATTCCACGAGATCACTTGTTCGATCCCCGAGTCGGGTAACTAAAAGATTTTTTTTCTAACTTTCTAGTAAAATAAACAACATTACGGATTGTGTTTGTTGGCAACAGGCTTGCCACCTATCACATCGTGAGATTTAGTGTTTTCGGCTAGACGTGGATGCCCTGGTTAGCCTTAGCCTGCCTTTATAGGAATATGGACGTGAAAACATTTTTTTTTGTTTTAAAAGGCGTTTAAGAAGATGGATTTCCTAATGGTGAGAAATTAATAAAAAATAGTAGAGACTCTTGGTCGAAGTAAGATTTGCTAATACTGTTTATAGATAACTAATGTCTTTATTTTCTTTTCAGGTAAGCCAAAGCTGTGGTCATAATTATTTATAAATCAACGTCGAAATATCTGTAAGTAAAAATTGATTTAATTCTTTCTCAAATTCAAAGCGTCGTGTGGGAACCATTGTTTTTTCAAACATCTTCTGCAGAACCGGTGTTGGAGTCAATGTCTATACTAATATTACAAAAAGGAAAGATTTGATTTTTTGTTTGTTTGAAAAGAATAGGCTCCGAAACTACTGAACCGATTTCAAAAATTCTTTCACCCTCAGAATGCTATATTATCCATAAATGGCACAGGCTGTTTCATCAAAATCGGTGCAGCCAAGTTACTAAACTGCTAGTATTAAATAATTTTGTGAAACTAGCGGCCGCACTCAGAGACATCAATTTTTTTATGATATTGTAAGGTAACCAAACAGACGGATTTCCTGATGGTAAGAAATTAACGCCGCCTATAGACACCAATGGTGATAATGATGTGTTGCAAACCTGTAGCCGGGTAGTTAGGCCTCGAGCAAAAGTAAGTTTACCGGCTACCTTACCCCCAGAACCGGAACACAACAACGGCAAGTACTGATGTTATGGAGGAATAGGTAAAGCAGTGGCATCAAACCGGACGAGTCACTGTGAAACTCTACCAGCTATTTAGATGTCATGGTGTTAGTAGCGGTAAGCTTATGTTCGTCGTTTATGAGTTGACTGGCAGGAAGGCAGATGGTCTATTCTGCTAGGGAGCCTGGACCAACACGAAGAAACAATTACTTAATCTATAATTTAGTTATCATATTGTATAGCAAATGCGTACTTAACGATTGATTAAAGATAACTGATGTTTTTGAGTGCGTCCATAAAATATTTTTTATTAAGGCTCACATAAATAAACAAACAATGTTAGAATTAATTTAACAAACTTTTTTACTGCTCCCGAAATATTTTTTAAATCGTTAAGGTATTTGAGTCTGAAAAAGCAATTAAATTTTCTACATGAGTAATGATAGCTAACAAATGTTGCCATGTTATATTTTAAAAGATAACAATTATTGCGAATATTTAAAAAATGTTCCAAAGCTAACAACATTGCAAATCGTAAATTTGACCTCACATGGAGTACTGTTCTCAACTCTAGGCAGAAGCTTCCCGGTACCAGCTCTTTCCTTTTCACCACATTCTACGTAGAGCGTCTCGAACAGTCAATGACCGAGCACTAATCGATCGACTTTTTTCCCGTATTGGTTAGGACCAATACGGAAAAAAAGACAACCTAATAGTATACACCCGGGCTCCTTTGTATAATAGACTATCTGCTTTTGCCAGGCAGCTCGTAAAAGGCGAGCAAAGGCTTACCGTCACTAACACCATGACATCCTAATAGGTGGTAGAGTTTCGCAGCAACTCGCCCGGATTAGTACCACCGCCACCATATCAGTGTTTGCCGTTGACATGTTCCAGCTCGTCTAATTGCTCATCTCGTCTCTCGTTTAATTTTAACTAAACACATATTGCTGGAAGATACATCTGAAAAATGTGTTTGTGTAATAATACAAGCGCGTATTATGATCGCTAATTAGTCATTTAAGTTTTAACGAATAAGAGCTATACTTATTTGAAGTTGAAATCTTGTAACATTTTTTTTGTTGTTTAATATAAGAATACATTTATTTTTACCAAAATCCGTACATAAAAAAAGTAATAGTAGCTTAGTAACAGCAATAATTTTTGATATCCTATCCCATCAATATTATAAGTGCGAAAGTTTGTATGTTTGTTTGTTACTCTTTCACGCTAAAACTGCAGAACCGATGTTCATGAAACTTGGTAAGCACATAGAAAGTAACTTGGATTAACACATAGGACAGTTTTTATACGAAACAATGTTTGTGTGGGACCACGCGGGCAACGCCGCGGGCAACAGCTAGTTTTTTTGTATCTATCCTTAATCATTTTAGATATTCAATATGGCAACATTTGTACGCTATAAATTCACACTACAATTTCATATGCTATTTTGTACGGAAACTTTGACTAGAGAGGTTAGTAATTGAAATAGCTTCTATATTTAATGGGTCTAGAAATTATATTGGTTGTGATTCTGTAAATTAAAAAATATATCGATGGGTATTTTTTTTAAACTAATAAATAATAAATTTAAAAGAAATTATATTGGTTGTGGTTCTATAAATTAAAAAATATATCGATGGGTGTTTTTTTTAATCTAATAAATAATAAATTTAAAAGAAATTATATTGGTTGTGGTTCTATAAATTAAAAAATATATCTATGGGTATTTTTTTAATCTAATAAATAATAAATTTAAAAGAAATTATATTGGTTGTGGTTCTATAAATTAAAAAAATATGTCTATGGGTATTTTTTTTAATCTAATAAATAATAAATTTAAAAAAATACCCATGGGTATTTTTAATAAGTGGCAATACAATACATCAAAATGAATCCCCGTTTCGCGTGGTCATCGTATAACGCCTGAACGGATGATTTTTTGTTGTTTTGGGTATTGTCAGGAGGTTCTTATGAAAAGAAAAATCGGGAAAATAGCTTCAAATTTTCTAATATAAAATGTTGTTCGGGATTGGATATGAGCCTGTATGGTGATAGGCTTGCCACCCATCACATTGTGGGATGATTCGACTAATCGTGGGTGCCTTGGCTGTGCCTCTGCCTACTTCTTCGCTAATATGAGTGTAAAGATACTTTTATAGCTGGAAAAATGGTGAAAATAAAGCTTTAACTCATACAAACTCTTAATTAGTTGTTAATGTCAAGCAATCCGAAATTCGCCGGGTCGGCTAATCCCTAATAATTATTGGATCCTAGCCGACCCAGCGAACTTTGTATCGCTTGACATTAGACATTAGCTGTTTATAGCTACTGAATGTTGGAATGGATAAAGGATAGTGTTTGACTTCAATTTCTCTAGTTTTTCTTTACAAGAACTTTATCCTGACAATAACTAACACACCAAAAAAAGGAATTACCAAAATCGGTCCATCCATTCTGGCGTGATGCGATTACTACGCGAAATGGGAATTATGTATTATATCTAACATTAACATTGACAGCTACTACATAACATTTGATGCTCCGATAGTAGCGCAGTCTGCCGAATACAATGTGTAACAATACAAAATCATCAAAAGTCATCAAAAAATAACAATTTCCAGTGGACCAAATTGTGAATCTAAATTGTAAGCCATTTTTAACCATTCTCGAATCCCCTTGAACATACAAAAAAATCATCAAAATCGGTCCTGTCGTCTAGAAGGACTTCAGTGACAAACACACGAATACAAGAAATATATATATATTTTATACATTAAGATTTATAGCCTAGTCGACATTGCGACTAGTAATAATTTATGTAAATTAAAGCTTTGTTCGCCTATTTTTTCAATTACATCATAAAATGCAGTACCTCTACCGAGTACAATATTCGTCTCTGGCATATAACTATACTTGTGCTAGATTATGAAATATTTCGCATTCAAAGTGGCTTTGCTGCTCTCTTCTAAATTATACCCTTGTTACGTTACAGCGTTTTACGTTTTCTTTTTTACGCAGTGAACCCCTTTGTAACGACAGATTAGTAATTGTTTTAAGTTCTCTTTTGGTTGTTACAATTTGGATATTAAGGTTTGCAATAACATGTTTTATTGGTTTTTTGAAAGATAACGTAGAATTCATACAAATTCAAGAAGAGCTGGTTTTAGTGGTTTCCCCATGTTGGTCCGGGCTCCATTACAGAATAGACAGTCTGCCTTCCTGCCAGGCAGTTCGCAAAAGGCGAGCACAGTCTTACCGTCACTAATACCATGACATCTGACTAGGTGGTAGAGTTTCGCAGCGACTCACCCGGATTGGTACCACCACTTTACCTATTCCTGCTGCCATAACGTCATGACGTGTACCGGTTTGGAGGGTAAGGTATCCGGTAAACTTAATTTTGCGCGAGGCCTAACATCCCGGCTTCGGGTTGGCAATGCACCATTACCACCTTTGGTGTCTTTAGGCAGCGTGAATTTCTTTCCATCACAAAATCCGTCTGCTTGTTTGCCTCCCAATTACATAAAAAACCTACTTAATTATGACTGGGCAGTTTTACAGTAGAGTTTAGGAATATTCAAGAGGGGTACTTCTTGAAGAGTCCTACGTCAAAATTAGTGATAAAAGCCACATCTGATTGACGTTAGATGTCGTTAAGATAATTGTTTCAGATACGCTTAGCGCTATATGGGCCTTTAACGAATATTGTAAGTTTCAAATATGCTTGTATTTTTGTACTAGGTGCGTCTTCTGTACGTTAGTACTAAAGCTTGTTTTGTACCTACAGTCCTAATGTCAGCACTATTCAGATCCGGTTTAAAGAGTCGGGTAGCCACTACTTATTAGTTTATAAGGCTTTCTATCATTCTTTTGGCAACGAAATGTTCGCATGCTTAAAAGGCAACGTGTAATATCTACGTTTTAGGATATCCATACGTTTGTTTACTTCTCAATCTCAAAAACTAGTAAGTAGTATCTCATTATCTGTTTTTCCATATTTTCATTTATTATATCCTAATAATTAGTAGCTTAACCTGTTAATACCACAAATGCGAAAGTTTTTATGCTTGTTTGTTTGTTATTCCTTCACGCAAACACTGCTAAACCGATTTTCATGAATTTTGGCAAATATAGAGATTAACGAATAACATAGTTTTTATCCCGAAACAACGTTTCTGTGGGACCATGCGGGCAACGCCGCGGGCAACAGCTTGTTGTATTTTAGGGCCTTTGTATATCAATTACCACATCTGTTGTCATCTAGTAAATATAAGTTCAAAAAAATATAACCACTTCAATTTTCATCTTTGACATAGACATTAAATACCGAATACAACGTTCAGTTCATGTTCTGACATACCTCCTTCAATAGCATGTAACAGCTGTGTTTCAAATGGCAAACATTTCGGGCCAAACGGGTCAAGAGAGCAGGCAGCAGCCAACGGGTTATGTAACCAAACGAGGAAAGTTTGAATCACTTATTGATTTATTTTATTTTTAGTTTGAAACTCTGCTCACAGTATTGTGCTCATAACTTGTTAGTAAGTTGTTTTTAATGGGCAAAAGGTTTAAGCTTAACATGCTATGGTGTTACGAGCTTTACATGTGTTTCAATCACTTATTTTTGGAGTACCGCACGGTACGGCAAAGGATGAATCGGTTATTGATACGAGATATTTTCAACCACTATTTTTAACAACTCGACAACCACGCAGTTCAGGCTTAACAAGATATTGACAGATGTTTTTTGTGAAGTGCTTTACGATTTTTATCGCCTCTGTGGTCTAGCACTCGGGCGTCGGACTTGACTTCTTAAGGTCCCGGGTTTGAAAAAAAATTAGAAATTGTGCATTTTCAATTTTCTAATCAAAATAACGTTGCCTGGGAAATTGGAAATGTGCCCGGTTGGTGATAGGCTTGCTACCAATCACATTGTTTGTGTTAATGTCTTCGGTTAGTCGTGGGCACCCTGGTTGTGCCTCTGCCTACACCTTCGAGGATATGAGCGTGAAGTTACTTTTTTTTAATTACAAAAAAAAGTTATCTTGAAGTACTTGGTATCGCTTGACATTAACAGCTACTAACAATTTCTATAGGAAAATCGAAGTTTTGTTAATTACCCTTTCATTTTCCCGGTTTTTCTCTACCTTCTCCTAATATGTGTTATCACAGTTGAAAAATAATTATCGAATATCCGTTACATCCGTTTTCGCGTGATGCGGTTGACTAAGGGAAATTGGGAATTCTTGTTTATATACAGAGTGACATTTAAAGTACCAGCCATATTTTGAGAAACGATTCCGAATTAATAAAACACTTTCGATCTAAGGTTTAAAAGTTTTAAAAAATCAATTTATAATTTTTGTTCAACGCAAAATACATGAAGCATAGTTATGACGTAAACAAAGCATATAACTGGTTGAAACCGACCACAATCGCATTCGCAGGCTGGTGACGTCATAACCGGTCCAGTAGTTCGGAGCTTATTCAATAAAAATAATGAAATCTTTCCTCTTTAAAATATTGGCAAATACTTACAGACAAGAAGATAGATTTTCTGATGTTAAGAAATATACATCGCCTATAGACGCAAGGTGGGGTTTTCAGTATTAGGTGCGTTTCAAACCCGTGACTGGAATGTCCTACCCGAACCCGGTTTTAGTACCCGCGTGTGACTACACACCGGCTGTAAACGTGCCCATCAAATTTAGAAGACCCAGGCACGTCCTATCGAATCCTCCGGATCCAATAACTGCGGCAAACGCAACCCCAACACAAACTCTCAAAACACTACACTACACCGTCGCCGCTGGTCTCGGCGACGAAGATCTCTTACGTCCAGCGCCTAACACCGAGTGACGAGCCTCCTTCATGAAGTCCACCCAGTAACCAGAACGCAGCACCAAGTCGAAGTACGGTCTCCCGGGAGACAGCCCTTGTTGCTGGCGTTGTATGGAACAGTCCAATCCATCTAAATAATGATGTCTTAGGCTAAGGACTCTGTTCGGTCTACAAAGCGCGGATTTGTAAGACTGCGAGGTTAGCAACACATTAGTCATTTAAAAAAAAGACTGTAATGTTAAGCCTTCTCCATTAATCAGTTTATGGCCTGCTCTATCTCTTGCACCAAAACACAACAGAGGACAACCCAAAGTCAGGACGGGCTACTAGTCAAATATTAAAAAATATTCAAATCTTCAAATCCTATAATGTTGTGAAAAAATTTATTCAAAAGAAGTTTTTCTTGTAGGCTATCCCCATGTCGACCTATTTTACGACCTATCTAGCTACTGTTATCTTTTTATTACAATAAAATTAGCTTTGTAATAAAATTATTTCACTTTCCCGTAGATTTTTATGTTACTTGAAATAGCCGAGGGATGTCAGAATGAATTTTATATACTAAAACTGACCAGACAGATATCGTCTAATCTTTACCATGAATACAGTATTTGATTGACGTCAAACTTCTAACAATTTATGTGGGACCGTTTCGAAAACATCTGCTATATTTCGAAAAAAGAACACAGAAGTAGTGCACAATACAGTACTAATATTTAAATTATGCGCTTCGACTTTACACTTTTTACTCTTTTTGCACTTTGTACGAGTACTTTTATTTTTAAATTGGCTGGCCTAATCCAAATTTAAGCGAAATGATTAATTATGTGTAACAACAACTCTATATAGATATCTTTAAAATAAATTCGGATTTCGGAAGCTTGACGAATATAATAATAATAATAATAAATTCTTTATTTCGGACAACAAAGATCCATACTTGCTAAGCACTACAATTTATACATTTAAAATAATCAATTACATATTAGAATCATTATAATTAATTAAAATTAGAATCAAATAAAAATCAAAATTAAAAGTTAAAATCAAAATCATAATTCAAAATTAATTAACAATAAATAAAATTAAAAATTAAATTACACATTAAAATTAAAATAAAATTAAAATCAACAATCCATTTAAAAATTAAACCGAACTTAAATTAAATTTCATTTCTTAAGATTTATAAAAATTAAATTGTAATATATATTTTAAGCTACACATTACTATCTTAATACGAGCTTTATATTTATTTCAATCAAGACAGTCAATTTGTGGGAAAAACACCTTGATTTACTATCATACTCATAAAATGCATAATAAATTTAGAATTGGGTCTATCCGCTATTGTTTTCAGAATGCTGTTCTGACTTCCCCGCACTCTGCTGACCAAAGAAATTATCTTTTTGCGTATGATGGCCTGAAAACCATCAGTTTTCGTATGAAAAAACATTTCAGAGGCACTACAGAAGCGAGGAAGTCCCAACAACATCCTAAAAATGTTATTATACTGGACCCTTAGTATATTTAGCACCCTCTTGGTGTACCCAACCCACAGGCCGCTCCCGTAGAAAACCTGGTAATAGGCCTTAAACAAGGAAATTTTAGCCTGGTCACTACAACGAGCAAACCTCCGGGCCAACATATTGCCTCGAGTTGCCATAGCCCTACGTTCCCTCTCAATGTCATCATCGTCCCCAAGGTCATCGGTAAGAATATGACCCAAATATTTAAATTTGCTAACCCTATTTACTGTCTCACCGTTTAAGGTGATAGGGGGCACATTTTCAAGATACCTACCGGCGGCCTTAAAGACCATGTACTGACTTTTCTTCACATTGTAGATAAGACCGTGGGTGCCAGCATATAACTCACAAACCTTTAACAAATCCCTGATAGAACCCACTGACGGGCCCAACAACACCATGTCATCAGCATAACTGATGCTACTTATGCTAACACCATCAATACTATAGCCCACATGCATGCTGCTCAGCTCCTCTATAAGGTCATTGATATAAAGGTTGAAGAGCTTTGGGGACGTTAAACCCCCCTGTCTTACCCCACACTCCAAACTATACGGCTCTGACAGTGCATTGGACCACCTTACATGATTGGTTTGGTTGGCGTACCAATATTTGAAGACACTCAATATGTCAGCCGGTACACCCCTCCTTCTTAACTTAGACCAGAGAATATCATAAGAGACAAGGTCAAAAGCCTTAGAAAGATCAAGAAAACAGGCGTA
>NJDD01001042.1:147790-170833 GCA_002245505.1 Calephelis nemesis
TTTTCCCTCGTGTTGGTCCTGGCTCCTTTGTAAAATAGACCACCTGCCTTCCTGTGCCAGGCACCTCGTAAAAGGCGAGCACAGGCTTACCGTCACTAGCACCGTGACATCTGATTTTCATCTGTTACATGTTGACATCTGGTAGACTTTCGCAGTGACTCACCCAGATTGGTACCACCGCCTTGCCTGTTCCTGCCACTATAACGTCATAACGTGTTCCGGTTCGGAGGGTAAGGTAGCCGGTAAACTTACTTTTGCTCGAGGCCTAACATCCCGGCCTCTGGTTGGCAACCCACCATTACCACCTTTTATGTCTCTAGGCGGCGGGTATTTCTTACCATCAGGAAAACCGTCTGCTTGTTTGCCTTCCAATGTCATAAAAAAAACTTACATTATATAAACAATTAAAATCAGTTCACTGTTGGCCAAGAAATCAGGTAACAAACAAACAAAAAAAAAACACTTGAGTTGAGTAATTGCGAACCATTTCCTTTTTTGGAGTTTGTTAAAAAGGAGGAGGTTATGATTTCGTCTCTTTGTTTTTTTTACGATTTACGATTACTAGACCAATTTACCGAAAGGATTTTGATGATCCTTTTTTTCAAAAGCAGAGTACAGTCAACATGCGGTGCCGTATAAATTAAAGCAAGAAACGACTAGCAGTTTTTGAATTATATTTAATAACTCATATTTTTTGTGTATATAATTGAGGTGGTATTGATATTTTAGTTGGTTTTGCAGATTTACTGCTCTTAAATTATTTTGTATTGTACAAAAAATTGTAGAAAAAATGTAAAATAAAAAAAACTTTAAAATTTCCCATGTCCATGTCCCATTTTGTAATAGCAACATCAAGTTAACTGATAAATTCACTTCTATTTGTTTTATATCAAATATACATTTATCTCCTTACCAAGTCAATAAAAAGTATAAAGTTTGTTTATTTACTCACTAGCTGTTGTCCGCGGCATTGCCCGCGCGGTTAGTGGACTCACACGAACATTTTTCGGAATAAAAACTATCCTATGTGTTAATCCAAGCTACCCTCTATGTGTGTGCCAAATTTCATGAATATCGGCTTAGCAGTTTTGCGTGAAGAAGTAACAAATAAACATTCAAACTTTCGCATTTTAATATTAATAGGATGCAACAATTAAAATAGAACAAAAATAACAATTCAAATAAAAACTATTAATAATTTTATTTCTTTGCTGATGGTACTACTCAAAAACTTTTCATTGTTCGAAAGTAACAGCGGGTATATTTATTATGAACAAAGGGGTAACTAGCAATAGCAAAAACAGGCACAAAACAAGGGGTTTAATCCGAAGTAACGCGTTACAAACGAGCTGAACACTGACGTTGTAATAAGTTAGGCGGTTGTTGTCAAGTTAGGCGGAGGATTGCGTTTGAGCCTTGCGGCTTCATATTGTGTTAAGTTTCGTGTTCACCACAACCCTTTAGCTTGTTTTGAAGTTATACTTCTTTTGGAGCGTTAGGAAAAATGATGAGGGTAAATTTTTACGATGCGCGCGCACACCGTCACGAAAAACCGACATTATGAAGTTAGCTATAGATAACATTTTAGTTTTTCAAAAAAAGGTACCAACAAAGTAAAAGTAAGGACATCTACGTATGTTTGCGTGAAAACTGACAACAGCTGTATTCACAATATTTCTTTATTTCTATGGTTAGTGTCATTTTGTCTACAAATGTAAAATAAGGCAAAAGATAAAATTTTAAAAAAGATTTTTATCTTATTACGCCGAAGAAGTATAATTTCTAACGCGTGTCTAAATTTTTAGCTATGCGAAATTTGGTTGAAGTAAGCTTCAAAAGCAGTAGGTAATTTAATAAACATTATTACACCTTTCTTACCATATTATATACTAGCAGCCCGCCTCGGCTTCGCACGGGTATAAAATTTACAAACCTTCCTCTTCAATCACTTTATCTACTAAAAAACACCGCATCAAAATCCGTTGTGATTTTTTTAAGATTTAGGCGTACAAAGAGACATAGGGACAGAGGAAGCGACTTTGTTTTATATTGTGTAGTGATTACCTTTTTATTAAATAGGTCAATTTTCCCGAGCAAAATATAAAAAAAAATTGTGTGTGTACTTATTGAGGCGTAGCAAAAAAAAACTTCCAACGAGTTTTATGTCCTTATTTTTAAGGCAAACAAGCAGATGAATTTACTGACGGTAAGAAATTCGCGTCGCCTAGAGACACCAAAGGTGGTAATGGTTCGTTGCCACCCTGAGACCAGTATGTTAGGTCGTGAGCAAAAATAAGTTTACCGGCTACGTTATCCTCCGAATTGGAACATGTCATCGGCGAGCACTGACGTTATGGCGGCAGGAATAGTAAAAGCTGTGTTACCAATCCGAGCGAGTAGCTGCGAAACTCTATCACCTAGTCAAATGTAACGGTAATAGGGACAATAACCCTTTGCTCGCCTTTTACGAGCTGCCTGGTAGAATGGCAGATGGTATGTTTTGCAAAGGAGCCCGGACCAACACGGGGGATAAATATTCGTTCAGTTTTCAGTTGTACATCATCAATTTTATGGTATGGTCATGGTAATGTAACATAATTTATTAACACAAACGGGGGAAAACGCGTTTATACCTACGACGCGTCTCGGGTTCAGTATGCACTCGGTATGCCACTATTCACGGTTGTGATGGAATAGTCTTTGCAGCTTCATATTGTATTAAGTTGTATATATTCATCACAACCCTTTAGCTTGTTTTTTCTTCTTCGCTCTGAAACTTTCACCTGTTTAATACAGGGTTTAACTTAATTATATGAAGATATATAAGCAAAATATTAAAAAAATTGGTTTAGGTGTTATTCTAATGTATATATACTACTAGTCCTCCCAACTAACATCGTATCACTTGACTTTAACTGTAATACTAAATTAATATTTTTTCTTTTGTTACAGATTCAAACGAAATTTCTAGAAGCCCGCCAAAACAAGTGTCAAGTTTGTACTAGTTTCAGTGTAGTTCACTAGATGGCGTTATAACCAATGGTGAAAATAGTGTTTTAAGTGTACAGTGATTGGAGTTTAGTTATTTATGTTTATTGTGAAGTTTTTATGAGATGCGAGACAGTAAGCCCAGCTCTAGTGGAGGCTCAGCCGGGCATGCATTTGACAGGGATTACGAAGGTAACAGATTTTTTTTATTTTTAGTTTTTTTTTTATTTCGAATGTTATTTAAACTAACATGTTGAAGTGAAAAAAGGAGTAATTTTCGTTCTAAATCACGATGTTATAAGGGCGAACAAATATGCAGCTCTTCCTATAATATCTTTATAGAATTTTGCGCCTTTACATTTATTATATCTATTTTGCATTTTGCAGCAAAGTTGACATGGCTATTACTTCAAATTTATGTTTTTAAAAGGATATTTTTTATTTTGTTCGTCATGCAAAACTAAGTCGATCAGCACCATTGCAAGTAAAACAGACGTCATTTAAAACGATTTATTCAGATTCGTATGTCGATCACCGATTTACAAGAGATTTATTACTTACCAAGGACACCGAAAATCGGACAGTTGGAACGTGGTCATGCATGTTAACTAACGGAGAATATTAACAACCTATCTATGGATTAAGATAGCCTTTCTAGAGTTCATTGTCGCCCATATCCGTAAAGAGGTAGGCAGAGGCACAACCAGGGCACCCACGACTAGACGAAGACACTAAGTCCCACAATGTGGTAGGAGGCAAGCCCATCGATAGGCTTTCTGGAGCTTTGTTATAAGATATTTTTGTTAACTATTGAAAAATAACATTGGCTACCTGGCAATTTATCTTAATTAGCACAATCTCATATCTTAGATAGGTTATTAATATTATCCATAAAATGCCACCTGACACATAATCGTCTTTATAATATAAGCTGTCCTATAGATCTAGACACTCGGCAGAATGTCAAGCCAAGTTCAAGCAAAGGAACTGGCCAGCAAGCGCCGAGTGTAATATTACACCAACCATTTGGTCGTTGCTCAAAACCTGTTTAACGAAACACGTAAAACTGCGTGTATTTAATTATATCCATAAGGACATCTAGAAGTCCAAATTTCATGAAGCTATCTCAAACGATTATAAAGATAAGAAGGTTAAAAAGTCTTGAATTTTAGCACTGACTGACATATAAAGCTTAACCTAACCTAACTCCAGAAGACCTAGAAGTGTGAAATTTGGATTCCAGGTCGGTAATTGTGTTTAAACGTAGGAAAACATCTAAAAGTAAAAAAATCTGAAAACAATTTTTTAACTGTAGCGTTGGAACCGTTAAAATCAGATATTTGAAACTATGACAATATGTATTATTATTTTGGGTACATTTTCTTTAAAAAAATAATGATGTCCCACCAAAAACATCAATGTAAAAAAGGAGAGCCAAGTTCAATACAAAAATTATGTTCGGTTGTGGACTTCGCCGCAAAAAGAATAAAGATCTAAATGAGTGCCAAGTTCTATGCAAAATACAAATATGTATTTATCGGAACAATATAACATTATCTGAATCTAAAACGGTTCCGTTTTTTAGTCTTTGACTACGGAACTCTAAAACGATTTATTTGATTGTAGTTTGACAATTTAATTCCTTCAAAGGCGTCCGACATCAACAGGGAAATAAAGTTAAAACCTGGTAAAAGTTTGGAACAGAAATGGAGTGCAAAATGGCGTTTTCATGTCCGTGTAAGAAACAATAGTTTAAAACTAGCCTGACGTGAAATATTCTACAATTTTGTTAGAATGTGTCTAGAAAATAGAAACTTAACTAGAAGTTATGGGCTGGACAAGTTGGTCAAACTCAAACAAATGGTCTCGGAAAAACAAGGATAAATTAGAGCAGAGAGTATATAAATACTGCGTAATAAGAGGCGGGACTTCCATAAATACATAGCAAATCCGAATTTTGTATGAAGTTTACCATGTCACTTGTCAGACACATGGTGAAAAGGTATAAACCCGTATAATTTGAAAATAAGTCTAAAGGCATTCAGTTAAAAGGCAACTAGTGTCATATGATTTAGGCGAATAAAAAACATAGCAAATTTATTTTTTTTTTTTTATATGAAAATTGCGCCAAATTGAATTAGAGGTTTTGAAAAGATGATCGAAGTTTTTTCATAATTATTGAATTTCCTGTTTATATTGAGTGAAATTAGTCGATTTTGGTGGCATTTTGTACAATTTTGTTAAGTTAAAGTGCACAAATGAAATAATTATGCAGAAATTAGCGTATCGTGTATGTTTTCGTTGCCGCCAAATCTAACATATTATGAGCATTAGGCTTAGTAGGCGTTTGTCCGGCCGAGTTTCGCCCGATTCGGGTGAAACGACCTCGTCCATTGTTCTTAATATTTTTGAGTGGCCTTTGCCCCGCAACCTTTTTAAAGCAACTTTTCTACAGTCGGAATGCATTTTTTTTTGGTAGAGTGATATAATTTAAGTAAAAGCAAGGTACTCTAGGAAAATTACAAAAATATTTATTAAAAATTATTATTAACTATCAACGAAATATAGAATAATACACATGATAAATCATCATAATCAGTCTCATATATCGATTTAAAGCATAACTAATCCAAATAATTATTATAATCCTTGATTACAATACTAAGTATTTTACTATTTAAAATAGTTTTCATAATATCTATTTAAAACATAACTACCCACAATAAATATTTTACATTATTCAAATAAATTTTAGAATCGTCGTTAGTGACACCAACGGTGAGAATCCAAATGTTTGTTAACATATCGCTTACCCCGAGGTAAAAAGTGGTAACAGTTTTTGCTTCTCTGAGTATCAGAATCAGAATAATCTTCATTCACATGAACCATACAAGTGGTATTTGTGCTCGTCGACATTTTTTAAACTACCACCGGATCGGAATCGCGGCCTCACACTGAGAAGATCCGGCGAAAGAAACTCAGCGGGCTTGTCTTTTTTTCAATATCAATCTATATCTCAATTTTTTCAGATTTTATTTTGAAGTTTAAGTAAAATGAAACCAAGAAAAATCGTAAAATACTACCACCCTACAAATTCTTCTTGTCTTTAAAACAGTAAACCTTTAATTTTTTTCCAAACATATTGAGCTTACCTATTAACCGTATTCACCTATTACGAATTCAGCACAATGTTTTTAGCGTAAAGTGACAGTATTTTTTTAACATTACACCATTTTTTTTGAAACCGTTAATACAAAATTTCTATTTTTTCTATTTTTCGTTGATAGAATATTTTTTAATACATATTTTTGTATTTTTCTTACAGTACCTTGATTTTACTAAAATTACATCTCTCTACCAAAAATTTTGCATTCTTACTGTACAAATAATGCTTAAAAAAAGGTGGCGGGGCAAACGCCACTCAAAAATATTAAGAACAATGGACGTGGTCGTTTCACCCAAATCGGGCGAAACTCGGCGGGGCAAATGCTTACGAAGCCGAGTGTTTTACCGAAGACCCTGACATGACTTGTTGACGACTTATGACTTAACTAATGGCAAAATGCTAACGTGAATGCCAAAAAGAAACAAAAAATTAAAAATTTGTTGTCAAACTAAAACACACATCGTTAACAAATATCACAACTTAAAATCTAACCTTATCCTAAACTTATGCTTATACTTAAATAAAGGACCAATGACATATATTGCTTAAATATTCAAGCAAGAGAGAGGACAGAAGTTTAAGAAACTGCTAGTGTTACAAAGTTTATGTTTGTTACTAGGAAAACCGATTTTAAAACATTTTCACTAATTTCTACAAATACGAAAGAACACTTTTTTCGCTTTCGACAGTATTTGAATTTGTACCTTTTCGTCTAAAGCCGACGAACACTCTAACCATTTTTCACTAATATCTGTAATGGAATCTCAAGATGGACGTAGATTATTATTTTGTCGAGAAAAGAAAATACTTTTACGTAGTAACCGAATTTCTCAAACAGGTCAACAAAAACGACCGATCGAAAGCATTTCCTGCTAAAGCTAAAAGGTTTGGGAGTATCGTTTTTAGAGAAATTGTGTTATACAAAAAATAACAAAGTCACGTAAAACTAATGTCCGACCGGAAGTTTCGATTTCGGTTTCGGTTTCTCGGTTAATTTAGTTTCGGCTTTAGTTTTAATTTCACCTAAAGAATCACCTAAACTTTTGTTTGCGCCGAAACTGCTTTGTTTGTGAATTATTGTGCGCTGTTGAGCAAAAGAATCAGAAGCTAAATTCTTATCATACAAATGGTACTTGTGCAAACTTGGCGAAAGCTGGTACTAGGGTATAGTACCTACCACTGTTTAAATTATGCGCTTCGGCTTTGCTTTTACTCTTTTTACACTTTACACTTTTATTTTTCAATTGGCTGACCTAATCTTAATTTAAGCGAAATAATTAAATATGTAATAACAACTCTATATGGATATCTTTAAAATACATTCGGATATCCGAAGCTTGGGGAATATATCCGAAGCGCATAACTTAAATACTACTGCTATACTCAGGAACCTAGGGTACCTCCTTACTTTAATTATTATCTTATTAAGTAAAAGTACACTAGGTATATTAATAGAAACTTGTAATATGTTTAGGTAAGTTTCAATTTCGGTTGCAGCCGAAACTGAGAGCATGAAAATAAAAAGAACGTTCGTTATCGGTTTCGGAAAAACCGGTTTCCTTTGAACACTAACACAAACAACTTTTGGCTATTTTTGTGTTTATATAAATTTATGTGGGTAGGTTTTTTTATCATATTGGAAGGCAAATAAGCAGTCGGATTTCCTGATAGTAATAAATTCACGACGTCTAGAGACACCAAAGGTGGTAATGGTGCGTAGCCAACTTTAGAACGGGCAGAAGTAAGTTTACCGGCTACCTTTCCCTCCGAACTGGAACGCGTCAGCTTCAGCCATTAAAGTTATGGGGGCAGGGATAGATAAGGCGGTGGTGCCAATCCGGGCGAGTCGCTGCGAAACTCTACCACCTAGTCAGATGTCACGGTGTTAGTGAAGTTAAGCCTATGCTAATAAAAATAATTATTTTCGACGTAGAATTTTGACGAAATCATCGTCTGTTGGAGATTATTGGTTTATTCGACCAGTGCAATAGCTAGGTAAAAGCTAATTCCTTAAGCCAGGGTAAGATGTATTGGTTATTCCTCCGTGGTCTAGCGGTTCAGTTGTTGGACTTGACTGCATGAGGTCCCGGGTTCAAATCCCGGGTCAGGCAACATAAAGGAATTGGGTTTTTCAAATTTTCTAATAAAATTAATGTTGCTCGGGATTGGAAATGTGCACGGTTGCCGATAGGCTTGCCACCTTTCTCATTGTGGGACTTGGTGTCTTCGGCTATTCGTGAGTGCCCTGGTTATATCTCTGCCTACCCTTTCGGGGATATGGACGTGAATATGCTTTTTTTCATAGTCTTATTGTATACGACCGCCTCGTTGGTCGAGTGGCTAGCGTACAAACCTAACAACATTGGCCAACCGCGAGGCTCGGGTTCGATTTCCGACGGGGGGCTTTATGATGTGGATGGGTTGTGTGATAAACAAGATTTAAATTTATTCTGGTATCTATTTAAGTATTTCTGTGTATTATTATCGTTGACTGACACCCACAACTTGAGCATATATTTGCTTACCTTGGGGTAAGATTCAATTTGTGAAACTTCTTCAGGGATATTTATATATTTATACATTTTATGAACATCCTTTAAGAAGTTTTAGAGTGACACTTGATGCTTACGTAAGTGAAAAAAATTATGCACTATATGACTCAAAATTATGACTCAAAAACCACTCGAAATTATCTCAAAATCATGACCTAATATAAAATGTAGTCATCAATATCGATATCAATATAAAAAATAACCTATCACTATAAATGTAAAAACTCTTCCTTTTTGAAGTCGTTTTTAAAACCGACGCGCTATAAAATTTCTTTTTCGAAAAGTACCTAGTGATAAGAAAGTGGTCCCATAAAAAATATTAACATCCGACAAATTGATTTTCAGAATCAGAATCAGTTGAACCATACCAGTAGTATTTGTGCGCGTTGACATTTTTTTAAACTACCACCACACACACTGAGAAGATTCGGCGAAAGAAACTCAGGGTGCTTGTCTTTTTTTCAATAATAATAATTACAATATCAACTAGATTAAAAATAAAATTACAATCTTTAACTTAAATGAAAGGTACAACAAATCACATTACAAATTGCAGAGGGAGATTGAAATTTCTATCCCCAAGCATGTTCATCTTCCAAATACCCTGATACTGTATACAGCCTCTTTGACATAATTGTGCGTTTATACATTTTTTAAACTTATTTATAGGTAGATCTCCAATACCAATGGCAGCTTATTGTAGAAACGTATAAACTGACCCAAAAAGGATTTACCAATTTTATTAAGACGAATTTTGTTTGCGGCTAGATTATTTTAGGTAGGTTTTAGGTGATACTCAATGTCCTGGCTTCCCTAAAAAGAACCATTGAAATCTGTTCACAATAGCGTAACAAACATACGAAAAAACATCCAAACAAAAGGATAAACCCCTCTTTCTTCTATTCTATTGAAAAGAAATATCCTTTGATACTTTCGATTGATGTGGTATTTCTAGGAAAATAGCGATATCAATCTAGTCACTATCTAATAATTATGCTTTAATATTAACTTAATGAAATACAAACATACATCAGATAAAAGTACGATATGTATATTTTATAACATTTCTGATGTATTGGTATGAAAACTTATTAAGAATAACTAATTAATATAGAATCAATTTTAATTACAGAGAGAATGAAAGCTGCGAGGAGTTTCAATATGAATGCTTATTCAGAAGTATTTTTTACTTTCACTTTACGAAGTACTTTAATAATTAACTTCACGCCTATAATCCAGAAAAGGTAGACAGTGACAGAGGTAAAATCAAGGCAAATATGTTTATCCAAAGCTAAAGATACTTATAGCCCCAGGTGGCAAACGGAGTAGTTTTCAAATCCTGAGCAACGTTGTTTTTATAAGAAGAAAAAAAAAACTTATTTTAAACTTCCAGACTCGGGAATCGAACTCGACACCTCGTGTATTCAACAACTCAAGGTCACTAGACTACAGAGGAAATTCGTACCTTATTATTTATGTTATTGAGTTGGTTAACATTTAGGCCGAGTCCGAACTGCGTATTCTCACCGCGCGGTGTTCTTTTGCGCGGAAATAAATCCACGTCGCTTATCAGAAAAGGAGAGGAATTGTGCCCCTCTCTTTCTACGGCATGGTGAAAATGTATGCCTGCGCCTACTGTTTTCTTTAGACGGCTCCAGGGCGCTTGCGCGATTGTTCGTGTTGACATTTTTATGTACGATAGCGCAATAAATGAACATTGTATTTTACCACATAAAAGATAGTACTTTCATACTGATAATTAAAGCAATTCGTGCAAAATTATTCCCTAACGTAACCTATCAAAAATGCAAAACGTTAATATTCAAGTTTTCACTTTTCCGGCATTCCCATAGTTTTTCTTTGTGAATTTTTTACCGCCAGTGTGGATACTCGTATAAGATTCAGTACCTATGTTACAGAATTGCGAGAAAATAATTAAGCACCTGTAACACTGCAAAATCTGACTCCAACTAATTCATGTCACGATTTGATAGTTCTTTTTTGAAATATAGCAAATGTTTACAAAATGGTGCTACATAAATTTTATCAACATCCTACACGAAGTTTTCGAGTTACATTTAAAAATTCTGATCCTGATAAAACTAATTTGCAATCATGGTTGATGAAAATAATTTGCCGAGTAATCGCAAAATAAACATAAAAAAACATGCAGTTAAATAGAAAACCTCCTCCTTTTTTAGAAACGTTTATAAACCGCGCATTGAAATGTATCATCGCGGACTAGCCCTGAATCGCAAATATTTTAAGAGCAGTGAAACTGCAAAGAACCGACTAATTATTTCATAACCACGTCGTCGTGATTTGATATTCCTTTTTTTTGAAATATGATTCCGAGATAGTATTTTTGGAAGTTAGGTATATTTCTTTTGGCGTGATTGGGAAAAATGATGAGTGTGAATTTTTACGATGCGCGCGCAAACAGACAGATAAATGTGACAGTCAAAAGAAACAACCTGTAGTTAGTTGCGAACCTTTTTATTTTTATTTGTATTTTATGTTGTTTGGTTATTGTTGCATGCTATTTATGTATATTTATGTATGTATGCGTTGTGTTATTATTTGGTATTTTTGGATTGTTACTCCAAAGAAGTATAACTGTAATATGAGTACACACACTTATTTTATATCAACATTTTACTAGCAGGTACTTAATAATGCATATATTTTCCTTTATTCTATCCATGTTGTGATGTCATAATGATCTAAAAAGTAAAAAATAAATTCATTATAATATATAATTCAAAATAAAATGAATATGGGGCCACCTAGGAATCATGAACTACATTTTAATTCTCCCTGTGTAGATCTAAGTAAAATAGGCAGATGCCTTCCCTAAAAAAATAAACCATTACCAACAAAACACTGGTAGTAGAATAACTATACAAAAGGGGCCGAGCCGACCGAGGCCACCACCTTGCTCATTCCTGTTGCCATAGTGACTATCAAGTTCCGGTATGGAGGGAGCCAGCAAACATGCACAATACACCTAAGATACCAGGAATAGGACAGTGACGCATAGCTATAACCTACGTGGTATCTATAGACCACGGTGGCCTTTTATCCTCTGGAGAACCGTGTGTCTGTTCGCTTATCTATTATATATATAGCTTTATACGAAAGCTAAGTATCTTCACGTCCATATCTCCGAAGACGTAGGCAGAGGTACAATCAATGCACCTACGTGTCAAAGACACTAATTCCCCCACAATGTGATAGATTGCAAGCCTGTCGTCAACCTGTTACATATCAAATTCCGGGGCACCGTTGTTTGTTTTTATTTTATCAAATTGAAAATACATTTATACATATTTTGGCTAGCGAGGATTGAACGCAGGACTTCAAAAACTCAAGTCCGACGACGGATCGCAAGACTACAGAGGAGATCACCTATCATAACCAAAAATTCATTCAATATCATATAAAAATGAAAAAGATTTGCCAGTAACTTGTTATATCAACGTTAATAGCTTAACTACTACCTTAACCTTAACCCAAACGAAATGTGTATGTTACAGTTAAAGCCTGTTACTAGGCAGAACGCGTTTTTCCTAGTTAGGACTAGTTTTTACTAAATTCCTTTGTTAAAACTAGAAATAAGTAGTGAAAACTAAAATTTACTACTAATATTTATGATTTTCAGATAAAACTAGTCATTCCGAGCTTTAGTTAAACTTATACTAGACAAACTGAATTGTGTTTGAAAACAACAAATAGTTTTGAAATATTTATTAAAAAAATTTAGAACACAGTCACATGTAAGTTGCAAAAATAATAATCTTACATTTCCCTTACTCTAAAGGAACATATATTTTAGGTCATGTCGACATAGAGTGCTTGCCAAGGCGACAATATTTATTAAATGATATGATCAAAAAGGTTTACAAGAATAGCTATAAAAATTAAAAAAGGATATCATTATTAAGTAACATACACTAAAAAATAAAAATAATATTCAATTTTGAACGTTAGTTTATTCTAGTTTCAACAAAGGCATTTAGTTAAAAATAGTCCTAACTAGGGGAAACGCGTTATACCTAAAAACGGATTTTAACTGTAACATGTATATCCATTTCATAGTGTATTTTTATTCTCTACCATCAAAAGAATGGCCTTAGTATATCTGAGTATGAATTTTATTATAAGGTCAATGGCACTCTGTTTTATCTGTTTCAAATTAGTTTACTGTAGTCGTTAAACCCTTGAACTAACTTATGTACATCATATTACTAAACTCTCATGTTCGTCGTATGCCAGGTACGTACTAAGCAAACAATCAAATGCCTTTTTTTAGGATACGCTAGATCAGAGGTCCCCAAACATATTTCATTTAACGCCCACTTTGACAATCTGTTTACTTTGGGAACTTTGTCCTCAACTCCTGACATGTGGTGTACCGCAAGGATCAATCCTTGGACCTTTGCTCTTCCTCATTTATGTTAATAATATCTGTGAAGTAGGTCTAAGAAGTCAATTAACCCTCTACGCAGACGATACATGTTTATTTTATTATGGACAAAACTTAAATGAAACCATTAAATGTGCTCAAGAAGACCTAAACATTTTACAAAACTGGTTCCACTATAATCTTCTCACAATAAATATTGCAAAAACGTCATATATGATTTTTAGTGCTAAAAATAAGAAAATAGCTAACCATGACAATTTAAAAATCTATGGGGAAATCTTACACAAAACTGATAAAGAAAAATACCTAGGTTTGTGGCTTGACAGTAAATTAACCTGGCGAGCACACATAGAACAAATAAAATCAAAACTCTCATCGATAACCGGATCTTTGCACAGTACTGTTAGGATTCTACTACAAAAAGTTCGCCTATTAATCTATAACGCTCTAGTAAAGTCTCACTTACTTTATCTTATTGAGATTTGGGGTAATGCAGCTAAAACCAATATATATCCGATACAGGTATTGCAAAACAAAATCATTAAAATATTATACAATTACGACTACTTAACTCCTTCTACAATAATTTACAAAAACACAAAACTTATGAACATTAAACAACTATACACATATAATACATGTATACTCATATACAAAATTATTAATCAATCTATCCAGTCAAACATTACATTCTCTAGAAAAGGAGATACACTAAAATATGCAACTCGCCGCGCCAACCAAATAATATTACCCCAAGTAAGGACGAATTATGGTAAAAATACATTGACTTTCAAGGGAGCACAACTGTATAATAGACTTCCAGATAATGTGAAAGAAGCAAGCTCGCTTAGTATTTTTAAAAAAAGATTAGTGACATACATTTATAATAATATTGCTATTGCACAACACACGCTTGTTACTTGTACCATCGGTCACATTTACCAGACCGAATAGAAATATAACATGAGTGTAACAGCGAGCTCGCATTCTCCAACTACCGTCTTTAAATTGTTGTTTTATCTTTTAACTACCCTACCGGACTATTATTAACAAACTTTATTTTTTTTATATTTATATTGTTCTCATGTAAGTGACTAATGTCTTAATGAGAAATA
Organism: Calephelis nemesis; assembly: GCA_002245505.1. NCBI lineage: Eukaryota > Metazoa > Arthropoda > Insecta > Lepidoptera > Riodinidae > Calephelis > Calephelis nemesis. The sequence goes on from NJDD01001042.1 coordinate 162,038, forward strand.
AAGATCTTTAAACCGAACTTTGGGCCCTTTACTTTGGGAAAGACTGCGCTAGATTTTGAATACCAAGGAAATTAATAAAAAGTGAAAAAATGCGTCGGATTTAATACGATTCGCCGATAAAATTTCTCCAAAATTCGGCGCGAAAAAGATTTGTCGCTTTGATGCGAACTCATTGAGAAGTCTACAATTCGTCGCTAAAATTCAGCGCGAAAAAGATTTGTCGCTTTAATACGATCTCATTATGGAGTTGTAGATTATAGATTCGTTAAAAGAAGTGCTTATGCGATTTATGTAAACTATATTTTTTTCTAATTCTATTATCAAATATTAATCATTAATGAAAACGGATTGAATGATCAAATTCATGATCATTAACGTCGTGCTCTCTCAACAATACACCTCTTTAAGAATTGTCGTCAGATCTGATTCTGTATACTTTATCTTCACCTCAAGTCCTTTGCGAGTTAGGCAAAGCTTATGAAGGTCCAGGTGTTACCACAGAGAAGCTACTTCCACAGTCACAAATTTTACAAATTCACCAGTTTCACGGACTTTTGATTCTTGACAATAATAATAACAAGCTAACGATTTGGTTGGTTTGGATTTGAAATTGTTCATCTTTTATTCCCGGACCGGAGGGTAGGGGAGGTAGTAGACTTGCACAATAACCCTTACGTGCGTTGCTTGACTTGCTTGACCATCTCGGTCACAAGACAGCAGACGGTCAACAGACAATATCTATAATGTGTATAGTCTACTGTTATCTCTTACCATCAGGAGAACCTTGTGCTTGTTCAATGAACTCTAATACAAAAACTGTGGAGACCTCTATTACACAACGTTAGCGAAGTAGAAAACCGAATAGCTTGATACTAGAAAATGGTATAACTTTTGATGATAAGTGGTCACCATCCTTGAACATTCCATAATATTATTATTGTGTCTGTGTTTAATACACTGTCTAAAATTAGAATTATCTACGTGTGGTATGTTTGGTGTGATGTGAAGTTTTGACAGTGTTTAGTTAAACACGCGTTTACCTTTTTTTTATAGTTTGGCGGAAGGTTTATTTTAGATTCGTTACATATTTGAGTAAAAAACTCTTTTTCTTTCTATAAGTTGAACGGACCTTCTAAGTATAATCCAACCCATGAACTTTATTACAACGTAGCATTCTGTTTTATCTGTTTTAAATTGGTTTACTGTAGTCGTAAATCCTTTGGGTAAACTTTAGGGTTGCCATATACCTACCTAACTCAGGAGGTGAATTTAGTAGATTTTTGTCCGATTTAAATTAGACACAATTTGATAATGTTAACAAAATATCTGTTTGTATGATTGTGTAGTATTTAAAGTGGGCCAATCTTTTTAATTTATTTAAATAAATAAATATCCCTGGACAAATCTCACGAATTGAATCTAACCCCAAAGTAAGTAAAGTATATGCTTGTGTTATGGGTGTTAGTCAACGATTCTAATACATAGAAATACTTAAATAGATACCAGAATATATTTAATAAACACCCAGACCCGGAAATGCCTGCCCGCACACAAATGCCTGCCCCCGTCGGGAATCGAACCCGAGCCTCGCGTGTGGTCGATGTAGTTAAGCGTGTACGTAGCCACTCGACCAACGAGGCGGTCAATAAAAAGATAGGTATAGAGTATTTTACTTATGTCTAGGTCTATCAAGGTTGATTAGAATATTTTATTCAATTTTTATCCTTTTAGCTTACATCTCAATTTATGATGAAATAAATTAAAATATGAGCAAAGCCAGTGCCGGCAGCTAGTAGTTTATATATCTGTACACAAAGTCTATTTTCGTTTACTAAAAGTATTATCACTAGTATCAACTTCAAAAAAGAAGGAGGTACCTTATTCGTCTGTGTTTTTTTTTAACTCATTACTCAAAAACTATGCTAATAAATATATAATAGAATACAGAAATATTTGTGCGTTTCTGAAGATTTTAATTTAATCCATTATTGTACATAAAAAATCAAAATACGAGTAAATATCTAAAACTATACAAAAGACGAGCTTATCTTCAAAAAAAATTTTTTTTTCAGAAAATGCAAATATGTAAATATTTATGCATAAAAATCTAGAATATACAGTGCACAATACATAAAACTATACAAAAGAAAACACCAACTACAACACTAATTACGTCTAAAGTGCCATCGTACTAATTAATTACATACTTAAACGTTCCATTACTGCGTTCCTAAAAACTGCCATTGTGTGAATGCTCCGAATTTATAAGGCGAAATTAATTTAATAGTTTAACAGCATTAAAAGTAAAATAATGGTTATAAAACTAAGCGGTACTTTAAGGATTTTGATCATTCTTTTTTTAAAATTTTATTAGAGGTCAATGAATTTTATGAAGATCCGATGCGTTTTTGACATAAAGGACAGTGAGAGGGGCTTTTCTTTCTTTTTTTAAGTTTTGGCCTTCACGTTATTATTTTGCCATTTGTCAAGTAGAAATTTGCATTAAATTTTATACAAATTTTCATCACTTATAATTAGTCATCAGTCATAAGTCGTCAGTAAGTCATGTCAGGCTCTTGGGTAAAGCGGCGGCCTCATTACACAAGCTCATGTAAGGAGATTTGGCGTCAACGAGGAAATACATGTTACCCTAATTTCTTCATGATTATTTCATTTGAGCATTTTCACTGAGCGAAATTGTACAAAATGCCCCCAAAATTGAAAAAAAAATGCTGCTATCTCCTGTGACCGACAGAAATACAACGGAGATAGCAAATACAAAACAAGTCATTTGACAGATATTTAATGTACACTTTTGGTCCGGGCTCCTTTGAAAAATATACTATCTACCTTTCTGCCAGGCAGCTCGTAAAAAGCGAGCATAGGCTTACCGTCACTAGTACCGCGACATCTGACTAGGTGGTAGAGTTTCACAGCGACTGGCCTAGATTAATACCCCCGACTTACCTATTCGTGCCGCCATAGCGTCAGTGCTTTGTCAATCTGCCATTCTTTTTACACGACTGAACTAGCGGAGTATGACCTTTCTCATTTTAACACTAACACTTTCTTTCAATTTCACTCTTTCTCGGATCTCACTGTTACGAATTTGCAGTTTTACTGATTGTTATAAATACTCAAATCGAGAAACGCAGACTAGGTGTTCGTCACCTAAATGCATGCCCCTGTCGAGAATCAAACCCAAGCCTCGTTGGTCGGTGGCGGTAGACGTGTCCGTTCACTTCACTACCAACAAGGCGTTAATTATTTAGGTATATCCTAACAAACAAATTTATTTGTACACCGTTCTGCTTAAGTTTATTTTACTGTAACGAGTTGGGTGGAAGTTTCTTTTATTAAGGATAAACTCGTCCTTTGTAATGTTTTATTTACTTTTGAATTTCTTTGTAGCCGATTGTGTAGAATAATTGCTTAACAATGATGGTACGCTTTCAGTAGATTCACTGTTTTATGTTGGTGGTATATTTATGTATTTCTGGGTTGGTACTACCGATTAACATAATATTTCCAATTTTTAACCAATGTTTTAATCCGAAAAGAATAAGGTTACATATTCGAGTCTAATATTTTAGATATACCTATTAATCGAGTTTTGGCGACATCGAGAGAAAAGATTGTCGAAGTTTTTTCATAATTATTGAATTTTGTGTTTGTATTTATTGAGTAAAATTAGTTAACTTTGGTGGCATTTTGTACAATTTTGTTTAGTGAAAGTGCACAAGAAATTAGCATGTATCGTGTATTTCCTCGCTGCCTCCAAATTTCTCTAAAATATGAGCTTGAGTTGTGAAGCCATCGCTTTAGCCAAGACCCTGACATGTATTTGAAATATGACAGAGGGGAACACCAACATCATTGTAGCAGGATTAGGTAGGAAACCAATTCGGACGAGGCAATGAAAAATTCTATCAACTAGTACAAGTCACGGTGTTAGTGAGCAATGGGGGAAAACTAAGGTGACAAATAGTTGAGAAAGCTATCCGGACGAGTTGTTACAAATCTTTACTTTCCAGTATGAGTCACGGTATTAGTGACTAATTAGGTGACTTAAATACTTAACTGCTTGGTAGGAGTGTAACACCTTAAGTTTTCTCCTCAGCAGCCCAAGAAATACACAAGAAAAACATATACTCTGTCAACAAGAATAACAATTTAAAAAGCAACTTACAGTATAAGTTATTCACAAGGGAAATAATAAAACCTATTAAAGTAATTAATATAATAATTAGTCATCCATTTTGAATAATGAAATAGAATATTATATGAATGTAATGTAGCGTCCCTTGGGGTGTTATGTGGATAGTTAGGAGACAAACATGCTTTTGAGTGAATAAAAACAGAAAACGTATCGCTATAGTCAGTTCTATTTGTAATTATTATTATGGTATATCTATTTAAACGCTTAAAAACGCTTTGCTTGATTAGGTCAGTCGTGTGGAAATAATATTAGATAAAAGATTGACAAAACAGATATACAATACAAATGTTAATGGTCGTAGGTACACCGAGAAACCTAGGTTGTTTGCACGTTTGGTGACACATAATTAACGCATTTGGAGTCTCTGGGTAGAACGTAAGTACGTTCTAATAATAGATATAAGAGATCTTTAAAAAAGATATATTATGTACCATTATTTTACCCTTATATCGTACGATTTGTCTAGATATACGTAAATACAAAACTTGAAATACTTAAGGCCGATATTCACTTTGTACTGTCAAATATTTTTTTATTTACAAAAACCGCATGGTGTAACACACTGCCGCCGCCTACCCGCCTACCCGCGATACCAGCCTTAGGGCAAGATTGTCCAGAAAGATATTTATTTATTCTTCTATTAAACATTCAAAGAGCAAATAAGCATCTCTGAACAATTTAAACGAATTTATAACCTAAAAATAATCAAGTACGTTTAAAATAAAATTTACTTTTTTCCCCCTTTAATTCATTTAACCCTGAATGACTGTTTAGGACGCTAGAACTGCGCTTAGCCCTTTGACTAATAGACATAATAATTCGATAGCAATATCTCAACATAAAAAGACATTTTAATTAAATGGCGGCTCTATACAGCGGTTTTAATTTAGAAACTTCAAGTAACTGCCTCAACAATTTCCCAAGTTAGGAATTATGTATATTTAATCCTTTGCTTAATTTAGTGAACTTGAGATTATCTGTGGAACACCGACTTCAAATTCGCGGGAAAATTAAAACTTTAAAATTATTTTAATTTGGTAATAACGAATGCTCAAATTTGGTGTGGATACAACTTTCTCAAAATTATTGTTCTATTTTTGGTAGCATTTTCACTCACGTATACATCGATCAAGCTAAAATCACGGAGCCCACCATCGCATTTAGGCATGCGAGGATATATATAATAGGCACGCTATACACATTCCCCGACTTGGTCCGGGCAGAATAGATCATCTGTCTTCCTGCCAGGCAGCTCGTAAAAGACGAGCATATGCTTACCATCGCTAACACTGTGATATCTGACTAGGCAGAAGGATTTCGCAGCGACTGGCCGGGATAGGTATTACCACCTAACCGTTTCCTGCCGCCATAACGGCGGCGCTTGCTGTTGACGTGATCCGGTTCGGAGTATAAAGTAGGCGGTAAACTTACTTTTGTTTTGGGTCTAACATCCCGGCTTCAGATTAGCAACGCACCATTACCACCTTTAGAGTCTTTAAGTGGCGTGAATATCTTACTATCAGGAAATCCGTCTGCTTATTTTCTTCCCAAAATTATAAAAAAATACACACTGAAACATTTCTGTACTGTATATTCTGTTACCCGACAAGTTTCAAACAATTTGTTCGGATTTGTTGGTCAACTAGTTTATTTGTCGTCCGAGCACGAGATAGAGCAGACGTTTCGTTCCTACTATAAACATTCAAGGTATCAGTTGACCTGTCTGTATTCATACAGATTACATTCCTAGAAAAACTGTCTTCTTAAACTCCCGGGGATCGTACTAGGGTCCAGTTCGATCCCCAGGTCCAGTAACGAAAAATATGAAAAATGTGTATTTTCAAGGTCCTAATAAAATGAACATCGCCTGGAATTTGTTATGTTCCCGGTTGGTTATAGGTTTCCCTATCATATTTTGGACCTAGTGTCTTCGGCTAGTGGTGGCAACAACCAGGGCACGGTTGTGCCTCTGCCTACCTTTTTAGGGATATGGGCGTGAAAATGTAAAACTAATTAAATTTATTGTAAAAATTATGTCAACAAAGTGCATTGGGAAAAAATACAAGTGTTATTGAAGAACAATGAATTTAGCGTCAACTGAAATCAATTTAACATATCCCCTGTGTGTGTGTCTTTGTGTGTGTATGTGTGTGTAGCATTGTAGCCATAGACTAGTAAGAAAACTACACGTTATCGTAGCAAATGTTAACATCGGAATGTATGTAAAACGTACTACGGGTATTTATTTCAACTAGTGGTATTTCGACTATAGTAAATTTTAATACCTTGTTGATAAGAACGCCATATTCATTTGTCAAGACCAACTCTACTAAACTTTATGAATAGTTAGTGCGCCATCAGTGATCTTTTATCGTTATTATCCATATATTTGTTTGTGTGTGTCAAATGCATGGTAGTGTGGATAATGTTTTATTTATTGATGTAATGTAAGTACCATATAAGCATTATAATTGTGGGAGTGGGACTTACAACATAAAAAAGGTGTTCTAAGTTAGATGTATGTGAAAATATGAACCGTTTTTTGTATTTTACGATTATCTAATAAGAACAATAGTGAATTGAATATGTGCCCGGTTTGCGACCTATCATATGGTAGTACTTCGTGTCTTCGGCTAGTTGTAGGTGCCCTGGTTGTACCCCTGCTCTACTATCGGGAATACGGACGTGAAGATATTTTTTGTATAAACATAATATATTGATAGTTCGATAGCAATCCTTATCCGTATTTTAATTCTGGGACAGGCTAAGACCTTTAGGCCATACAGCCATATAACCATATAACTAGTATATTATTACTTTTCTTGTTATTTTTTTTAACAGACTACTTAAGTTTCATTTATAATAGTCATATGTCGTTAAAGAATATCATGTCTGGGTCTTGATGATGCGGTCGCCTTTTTTTGTTTGAGTTTTATTGGTGAGAGTTGGCGGGAACCAGAAAATATACAATACACTAATTTTTTCATAAATATTTCACTTGTGCACCTTAACTAAACAAAATTAAGCTAAATGGTACCTAAATAAACTAATTTTTCTCATAACAGTATCTTCTTTCAAGATCGGGCTTTAAGCTATGAGCCTTATTTAAAATAAAGATAGGTATGCCAATTTTGACATAATATGCTATTTTTTGTTTTAACCAAAGATTACTGCTCTAGTCTCAAACTATAAGCTTCTAAAAGAATGAAATAGGGGAAGTATTATTATCATTAAATTAATTGGTACTTTTATTCAGAAGCACGAATGTTCATCAAAAGTTTTATTAAATTATGATTGCCTTCGTTATGTTGGTACTGTTTACATTATACCAATTACTAACATAACAATTGTTGAAACAAGTATTTTATTGAGTTGAAAATTGAATTTAAATATTTAATACAAAAGAAATGAATATTGATATTAACGTTGTTGTTTACGGTAGAATGATATAACTGTTTATTTTGTATTTTTTATTTAACTGTAAAATGTTTTAGATAGATATTTTTGAATAAATACAAGGACTTGGCCTTTATGGTCTATTGGTCCATTGTTGACTTCTTGAAGTCTGAGGTTTTTTATTTTTCTAAATTTTTTTTTTATAATTTTCTAATAAAGCAACGCTGACCGAATATTGATAAGGTGGCGATAGGTTTGCTACTAGTCACATTTTGGGATTAAGTAGCATAGTAGCTTCAGCTAGTAGTGGGTGCCCTGGTTATATCTCTGCATAATCTCTTTGTAGATACGATGTTAGGTTATTTTTTTATGAGATATTTATGCGAAAGTTTGTGAGAAAGGTTAGCTGTTTATTACTTTTTCACGCAAAGACTACTGAACAGATACTGTTAAGGACGCACGACGACCTGTAAACATATAACATTATAACATAATAATATGCAGAAAATAAGAAGCATAAAACATGAAAAGTATTTCATACAAAAAAGCAACGAGTGTCGTTCCGGGCTAGTCTCGCACGAGTCACCTCTATAAGGAACACTTTCGAAAATGTCAAGACCGAACCGTTTTTGTACGAAATGCGATTGGTTCGAATCCTAAAGCCGTGATTGGACGAATCCTACGCTCGCACGTGATTGGTCGGTGTTTCCGCCGCGAATCATATAAAAGGTCGGCCAATTTGGACGACCAGCATTCCGGGTCTGATCTCCACTACGAGAACAAAGAAGAAAGAAGAAACTCTGGAAGAACCTCTGCAAGAAGAACCTCTGCAAGAATACTGGAAGAAATACTGCAAGAATATTTCAAGCTTTCTGCGATACGGGAGAATCAGAACCTATTTAGTGTTTACAGTCCACTATTATTGTAACTCAGATGAGACAGTTTTATTGATTAACTAGCTGTTACCCGCGGCTTCGCCCGCTAATCTCTACTAATTTGATATTTAGCTCTCCAACACTGCTCGTTAAAATTTTAAGATAAAATGTAGCCTATATCGCTATCCAAAGTTTTATCTATTTCTTTGTAAATATTAAAATCAATTCAGCAATTTTGCCATCAAAACTGAACATACACTTTCTCTTTTCTAGTTTCACCTCAGATAAATAGTAGGAATACGTTAT
>NJDD01001042.1:171803-197808 GCA_002245505.1 Calephelis nemesis
GGTACACTTCAACAGCAAGCACTAACGATATGACGGTGAAACTGTACCACCTAACCTGACCTACCTGTGACATCTGACTAGGTGGTAGAGTTTCGCAGTGACTCGCCCGGCTTGGTACCACCGCCTTACCTGTTCCTGCCGCCATAACGTCATGACGTGTTCCGGTTCGGAGGGTAAGGTAGCCGGTAAACTTACTTTTGCTCGAGGCCTAACATCCTGGCCTCAGTTTGGCAACGCACAATTACCGTCTTTGATGTCTCTAGGTGGCGTGCATTTCTTACCATCAGGAAATCCGTCTGCTTGTTTGCCTTCCTATAATATAAAAAAATAGTAGGTATATTTTTATGTTACATTCTAATGTAAAAACCATATCCCTGTAAAGTTTCATCTGTATCTGTTCAGTAGTCTTTGCGTGAAAAAGTAACAAACAGCTAACCTTTCTCACAAATTTTCGCATATAATATTGGGACTAGCCGCTTCATCTCACTTGATATTATCAGCAACTAACAGTTTGTGTAGGAAATAATTAAGTAATATTTTTGCTACTTTTCTTGCAATTTTCCCAGTTTTTCTTTTCTGACAATCACCAGCATAATAATAAAAGAAATACCAAAATTATTCAACCCGTGCACGCGTGATGCGTGACCAAGGAAAACGGGGATTCAGTTTTACATATAGACAGATAGATAAAACATGTAAAGATATAATATTTTGTTGTTACAGGTTCATCAGACGACACGAGTTATGAAGAATTGTCTTCTTTGAAAGCTCTCCTGCATTTTCCAGAAGAAGTAGCATTAAGACTCACAGATACAGAGTACAAAATATTCTACCAGGTAAGTTTATTCATAAGTTATAATAATTGCAACATGGACTTAAAAGCAATATAGACTTGTGGGCCAAATTTTAAATTTGCAAATTTCAAACTAATTTTTTCCAGTTATGTCTCCTGAATAGACTATTTGTCTTTCTGCCAGGCAGTACCTAAGAGATGAGCACAAGAATAATAGGTAAGTACAAGATCTCTTGTGGTAGAATGCTGTGCTACTTACTTGGGCATGGTTCCACTGCCTTACCTTTTTCCGCCTCTGTAATCTTAGTGCTGTATTCTGGCCCGAGGGTAGTGTATCTGGTAGATTTGCACAGTAGGCCAAACAACCTAGCAACAAATCAGCGACGCACTTATGAAATCTATAGTATCTATCGTTGCCACTATTAGAGGGATTACTCGTGAGTTTGTTAACTGTATTATCGATATTAAAAGTTCAGCTGGACTTGGACCATCGCCTTCCATAACGTACGTTGTTATGGTCTCAAATCTACTGAGTATATGAATACGAATAGTTGATACTTGTAAAAATGATAGAAAATATCAATACTTACTTAATAATGTTTTAAAAAGTTGTAATTTCAAAACAACAAAATCCATTTCAAGACTTGTTTTTTTATTTTATTTTGTTTAATGTTAAAACAACTAATACTAAATCATTCTTCACAATAATTTCTTCATTTCTATTAAATCATTTTACAACTTGTAATCACTCGGGGATACCTAGGTTGATATTCCACGATCAATTTGCTCAGGTATTATCCGAGGGTAGTCTTCTAAACCGGTGTATTTGTATAAGAGTAATATGGAGGAAGAAAGGCAAGTCTGTAAGAGTCGTAACACTTGGCACTCGGTACTCTATGCTCAACTACAAAGGATTGAGCATGAAGGTAATCATACTAATATTATAAAGAGGAAAACTTTGATTGTTTGTTTGTTTGGTTGTAATGAATAGGCTCAAAAACTACTGGACCGATTATAAAAATTCTTTCACCATTCGAAAGCTATATTATCCACGACTGACATAGGCTATGTTTCATCCAAATCGGTATAGTAGAAGAAAAGTTACGCGGGCGAAGCTGCGTGAAACTGCTAGTGTATTATACACTCAAACCATTATCTGTGGATTGGTTTTTGCCACAGAACTTGATTTAGTTGTTGTCTGCATAAAACCTGATTTACCTGACTCTGGAATAAAAGCACAATTTTCTTCCATTGCATTCTGAAAAAATGTTTGGACACCAAAAACTTTGTTGTTGGTTGTACAGAAAAGAGACTTTCAAACTGAGTGTTACCAGAATTTTAATTTTAATTAACAAAGCCAGATTTTGTTAATTAAAAAAGAAGTTGAAATCTTAAAAAATAAGAAAAATTTAAACATTAAAATAAAGTTGTTTTTAATTTTTGGTTACTACTAGCCCGTTCCAGCTTCGTACGTGTGGACAAACTTTGATGTTATCATACACATAAACCTTCCTCTTGAATCAGTATATGTATTTAAAAATACCGCATCAAAATCCATACGCAAGCATACATAGAGACAGACAGCGGAAAGAGACTTTGTTTACTATGTTGTGATTAAAAGTCAAGTTTTACTACTTGATTTTAGCACGTAATAAATAAAGATAAATGGCTTCCTAAACCGAAATTAACAAATTTTTTCTCACTACGAAAGACTTTTTCTATTAGGTATAGTTAAAAATTATTCCATACTTTTTTAATTTCTCATAACCAAAATTTTGTTGTTGTAATATTTGTGTAATACAAATAGTTCAGTTAATTGTTTTCAGTGCACCTAATTTTAAAGAAGTATAAGTATCTTCACGCCCATATCCCCGACGAGGTAGGCAGAGGCACAACTAGGGTACCCACAACTAGCCGAAGACACTAAGTCCCACAATGTAATAGGTGGCAAGCCTATCGCCAACCGTGTACATATCCAATCCTGAGCAACGTTTTTTTATTAGAAAATTGAAAAAACCCAATTTTCTTTTTGTTGCCCGACCCTGGATTCGAATCTGGATCCTCATGCAGTCAAGTCCAACAACTGAACCGCTACACAACAAAGGCGACAATTATCTTAGGATAGCTTACATCTCAATTTATAGCGTAATGTTTAATAAGTTTAATAAAATGAAGTATTGATTAACAGTTTAAAATAGATAAGACTTTGATGCGAAAATCCTAATGCTTTTTATGATTTTGATTAAGCTGCTCTACGTCCCAAATATGCCGAATCATCCTCACCAATATCTAAAAGTAGACCTCGATACCAGAAATTTGTAAACTTTCGCAAAAAACACACTGACGTTATCTACCTGGAAATAATTGAAGATATTTTACAGAAAAAATATAAGTAGGTCATGTTGAACCTCCGATTTTTGTAAAAAATAAGTGAAAATATACCAGCACTATTTTTTTCAGTGTGCAGTGTGCGAGCACGGCTACTTATAAAATGACTAAGTTATTTCATTTATTTAAAACAAAGAGTGGAGTTGAAAGAAAGTGTTGGTTTTCAAATGAGGAAGGGTATGCTCCGCTGGTTTGGACGTGCAAAAAGATGAAAGATTGAAAAAGTAGATATACAATGCGAATGTGGATAGATGTAGGTACACGGGTGACCTAGGTCGACATTCAGCGACCAAATCACTCGGTTATTATCCAAGGATGATGTCAAGAGTCTCCGAAACCAGTGTGTTTGTATGAAAAGAGTAATGAATGTGAAGCAAGCCAAGCAGGTTTATCAGAAGCGTGAGGTCTGGCATTCGATACTCTCTGCCTACCCCGTAAGGGACTTGGCGTCAAAATGCATGTATGTAATGCGAATTAATAATTATTGAACAAGTATTGCTATTTGTGTAAAAGCTCTAAATTCCTTTGAAACTGAAAAAACTGAACTACAGCTAAGATACATACAGCACCTCGATGCTTTGTCGTCATCAACAACTTAAATTTCAAGTACCTTCGTCATCCAACATCCCAGCCGTTTTCCCTAAAGGCTAGGTGATAAACAAACACATAAAACCCGGTATTACAATGGCGAGAAGCTATTTCCCCTGGGCGGTAGCTTATCGGCTTCGGGATACCAACTGCTTTAATACCAGGCGTCTATATTATCGCTTCTGCCCATTTCTCTACTAATAGGAATCTCATACTATGGTTACTATGACTGTATGTTCTATATTTATATTCTTCTATACTTATACTAATCTGTAGAAGTGTGCATTTTTTACATTAAAAAAATAGATATTTTGCCTAAAAAAGGCCAACAGAACAAATTTGTAGCGTTTTTTTTAGTTTTTGTCCGTCTGTCTGATCCTGATCGGGTGTACCCCGCTGTGATTTACGCTGAATCTCCTGAACCGATCGTAACGAAATTTGGCAGATAGATACTTTATGTTTTGAAGCTGGTTATAGACTACATTTGTCCCGCTTATTAGTCATGTTATCGTAGGAGAGAGATCAAATCAGAAACTAAATCAGGCTGTTCATTGAAGCTTAGTCTCAATTCGTTTATTATTTTCTGTATTAAGGTACATTCTTTGAAAGTCGTTTACTTTTTTTATGTTCTAAGTTTTTCAACTTAGAAATTACAGTCTTTACATAATTCAGTATGAAATTGAGACTCAGTAAATAACTTGAAAGTATGGAATGTAAAAAATCATTTGAACATGCAGGTCATATTACATATACACATCCTCTTGCTAAGTCCCTGTTCAGTGTAGGCAGAGAGTATAAAGTTCGCCTGATCGGTTAGTCCTACAATAAAAATGTTAATTTAGCCTTTTAGTACATAGCAGTGTTTTGAATAAGGCAACACTTGAATGGGCCCTTGAATAATAGACGAGAGGCGAGTGAGAATAATGGCGGACTAGCTGACCTACGCCTTTAGGGCGACCATGTCGAAAGAGGGATATTAAAAGTAGGTATTTAAAATCACATCTTGTATGTATACTTGTAACAAAATATGTTTGCAATTTCAAAGATCTGTAACTTTTGCATTGTAAAATACTGCAACAACTATGTCCTTTTCATTACCTTTTAACCAATTCGCAAAAGAGGAAGTTCTTACTTAGACTTTTTCATGTGTTCCTTACGATATTACTGGATGAACAGGAATTATAATAATACAATAATTTATCTCAAGAAGTACAAGATAGATCTTGATCAATTTCTTATTACAACCATTAGAATCATATTAGAACCATCTTGGTCATGACCGTCCTTTCAAGAAAGAGCAAATTAATTTCGAGTGACTTTTTTTTTGTAGTTTAACGTTGTTACAATTATTTTTGTCTGTGATCTCTGAATTGTTTGTCTCATCGGCTACTTTGTATCAACAACAATTTTGTGGAACTATGTTTTTTTTCATGTAATCATAATTTATCGTTTTTTTTCATATTTGTTTTCAACTAAATTTATAAGTAATCAAAAGAAAATTTCCTCCATTGAATAGGCGGTGGAAATTTCTTACCATCAGGAAATCCGTCTGCTTATTTGCCTTCTAATATCATAAAAAAAAGAAAATACATCAACAAAATAAAAAATTGTAAGTAAATTATGAAGTCGCGACAGCACTCAGGGATGTCAAATATCTTTTAATCAGTCATTAAGTCAACATTTTCTGTACAAAATGATAGATTAAATAGTATTGACATCTCTGAGTGCTGATTAAGTGAGTCCGATTTTAGTATATAGTAATACGTAAATCTTAAATAGACATCAAATAAAAACTAAAATAATCTATGCTCATCATACATAAACAAATGCCTGTTCCCGCAGGGAATCGAACACATAATTAGTGATTAATTTTGTTTGTCGTAAGCACTAACATAGGTGGTCGTGTAGACTAACGAGGTGAAATGTCCTGATAAATTTCAAAAGACATGGTCACTCTAGAAGCGACATGTACTGTACAGAGCCGAGCAAATTTAGATAAAATCAATATTTCTCACAGACTGAAACCGAGAGATACATTAAATTTGTACTTTTGCAAGTCCACAGCTGTAAATTTAAGCCATTATTCTACTCTTTTAATCCTGGACACTTGATGAAAGTCCATTTGTAGTGTTTAATATAAAGTAAAACTTGCTCTGTTTTACTAACAAAGTTTTAATTTCGAGAAACTTTATTGTTGAAAATTTTAACTTTATGCCCTTAAATATGTTGTTAAAGTGAAAACTGTATTCAAAATTTCATAAAATTTTTCCTACTTTAATTTATAAAACATTGCAAAATTGATATGTTTATGTGACTTTTAGTCATCGTCATTTTATTAGTTACAATTTTTTTATATAAATGTAGATGTACACTGAGTTATGATCTTACATATGGATATAGTTTTATATGTAAGCACGCAGAATAGAACAGATTAAATTTTAATAGTGCACTAAAATACACAAAAAAAAATAAAAATAGATACATGTTCATACATAGCTAGAATTGACACAAAGAACGTTAAAACAAAAAAAATTGAAAAGGACTGGAGATAAAAACAATTTAGTATTTTTTTCTAATAGTTTGAAATGAAATGAAATACATTTATTAGCTGAATGTGTGTTAAAAGTTGTTACAAAAATATATGTTCATACCAACATATTCTACTACTGTTTGTGAGTACAATTAAACATATCAAATCCTGTGAATTACTTTTTATTAACTTTACCTACCTTACTATAATTGTCTGTTAGCTAATCTTATTTAAAAAAGGATTGTGAGGTTTTATGAAACTACGGTAAAAAATAAACTTGATCTATAACTTAAACTATAGACGCCGCTATATTGGTCTCAGCTGCTCAGTCACGCGACATGCGACACACAGCCCAAAAAAATTGATCGCGATGTGATAAAAGTTTTACTTTAAAAATATTTTATTTTTGAGACTAAAATTTAATAATTAGTTACAACATGTTAAATAATGTGATGTTTTAGTTACCTACCTCACTTTAACTGTTACTTAGTTTCATAAAACTTTTTTAAACATTTTTTAACAAGTTTTGTGACGGTACATCTTGTGATTAATTTTTATTTAACTTTGCCTACCATACTTATTAACTGTTAAACAAACGTATACTGTATTTTTTAAGTTTTGTATTACAAAAAAATGTACAGCATTGTTATTGGTCCACATAATCAACATAAAGTTAATTTCAATCAATCAGAACGCGCCATTACAATTTGACAATGAGAACAACGGCGTAGTGCCAATCGCTACATCTTACTCTGTCAGTATCGGAAATCTGCGAGGGATATACCCAGTGCTCGTTTGTTAAAATAAATAGACTATAGTTTAAATATAATTTGTGATATAGGTCATACAAACTCATGGATGATTTAAAAATGTATCATTCTTCGTTCATTTCCTACCCTTAGGCACAATTTTTGTAAATAAACGGACTACAAACTACGGGAGTAGTCGAATGATAACTACAAACAACTTATAATTAAAATCAATGAATGAATGAACAATAACTGGTTTCTTTGTGTTAGATTTTTTCAACATCTTTACGTTTTTTAGTTTACGTGAGGCTAATTCAAGAAACAACTTATTTCATTTCAAAGAAATTAATGAAAGTCAAATAACATTTCAAAAATTAGGCGTGGACTATAACTTTGAATCAGTCAGTGAAAATGAACAATTAACAAATGAAAAGAAACAAATATAACCTCCCTGTTATTTCCTATCACTATATATTTTATCTAAAAACGCATGGCTGACACTGCGGGGTATAACCTAACTTTACAAGAAGTCATATTTTGAATGGAACTGTCCAATTTTACATTTGCAAGTCGGTTAGTTGGTATGCGGTGTCCGCGAAGATAACCCCGGGACGAAAAGTGTCCCGTTTTTTGGTGAACTGCTTTAAAATTTGATATACCCTTTCAAAAGAAAAGTAGAAAAGTGAATATTGTACATTGGAGATATTAAAACCAAAAGCAGACTACAAAAAGGGGAAGCAGAATACATTTTTTGCATGTTTAAAATTTTTGTCTAACTGTCGTTATTCTGACCGCGATACAGGTAGGTATTAGGTATTAGGTATTATATATTACGAGGGAGGTTAAAAAATACTGCTTATCCCGTTTACTAAAATGGTTCCCGTGGGTCCTCTCCCTCTTTTCTGTAACCCGTAAAAGTCTGAATGTAAACTGGGCTATAATAAAGCACTAACGCATACTCAGATTTAACTATTGTTTTATTGCTTTATAGTATGCGCTTTACAGTCCGTTCCGTAAATATTTCCAGGTCATAAGTTTTAAAGTTTATAAATTACAGGCATAAAAGTTTCACTGTAAATGGTACAACTAAATTTAATAACTAAAACTCGTATTGTGCAGGAACATTTGAACGTATAGGTCAACTTAAGTTACCATAGACATTACTGAAACCCACAACCATACTAAAATGTATTGGATTTTTTTTTAATTTAACAAAACTAGCCTTAATCATTGAAGATCGCACGTAGGTTACCTTATGTAATAAGACAGTAGTTGTAAAAATATGATGGTACTACTAAAATGATTCTCATCAGAAGAAACATGGGCAATGAATAATTATTCACTTTTGATGAAAAAAAGTAAAATCGTTATTTACTATACGAATTTTCATTACATATCAGGAAGAACAAAGTTCGCCGGGTCGACTACAAGGTCAATAAAAATATTCATTATCGATTACATTTACATATTCCCAAAACAAAAAATAAACTAACCTATTGCGCTACCATACGTACAATATGAATAATATATTTATATTTGATACTATTTATATTTCTCCAATAAAAGAGTATACTAACGTTTATCAAACATGCTAACCAATAAAAAAATGTCCCGTCTTGATCTGAAAACATGGTATACCTATATCCTTTAGAAAGTAATTATCAAAATCGGACTTTTTTGTAAAACACGCCTGGTCTAAACTAAAATAAAAAAAAAGATCCAATAAAATAAACGCGTCAAATGGAAAACCTCTGTGTTTTTTTAGGTTAAAAAACAATTTTCATGTCAATATAATTACCACCAGACGATATATAAGAGTATTATATCGTTTGAACTAACACGGCATCTAAGTTTCCAAGAATAACGAGGTTTATAGCACCCGCGACAAACATTATGTTACGATTTATTATTCACTGAAACACTTTCTGCTTCAAGTGCTATAAGGCTCTGTTCAGACATACTCATTTATTTTTTAAAACTTTCATTTGTTTTCTTCGTGTTACGTCATTTCAGATATTATTGCGCTCAGACTCCCTAACAGAATAAAGGCTAACTGCTGAGCTAAATGCATCTTGTTGCAAGTGATAGACTAGGTGATAAAGTTTAAAACACGCAAGACCCCTGATGGATTGCTAACAGTATTAATGATTGATGAAGGTAGACTACAAAGTACTCGACTTGAGTGCAAAATGAATTCTCCTGGCAATGCTTCGGTTGCGAAGCGAAATGTAGGTTGAGTTCTTAATCCATGTACTTTTGATGCAACTAAAACAGTACAGTGGTGTGTGTTGCTTTTTGTATGCAGGTGAATATATTCAGGTTCTTTGACTTTTGGTAAGTCCAATTCGTTCATTACTCACCGTCTTACACTATAGTATGCATACATTTTAGAGGGAATTTGCGTTTTATTTTGATTTAAGATTTGATTTTCGCAAAGTATTTCTTCTTCTATCAAATATATCAGAAATGAGTATAACTCTTTCTAGAACATCAGAAGTCGTATCTGTTTTGAAATTCCTAAAAGTTCTGTAAAAGGTTCCTACCTCTATAACGTTATTTACCATAGTCACATTATAGATTAAAGTAGTTGCTATTCTTACTATGTGAGAATTACGGTCAAGATCCTAGGTTTGGTATTTGTTGGCGACGCATATCCTGCCATCAGAAAATTTTTAGTTATATTTATGTACTGTGTAAAAATAGCTACTATGCATTAAAATGTCAAAATTAAAATTCACTGGGTTTTATTTTTGAGTGCTTTAAAAATATGCTACAAATTTTCAAGGCCTCTTAGCGAACTATAAATTCCAACTCTTTGCTTTTATTATTCACTTATATTTTGTGCTATCATCGGTTGATGTTGCCCTATTATAACTATTTTACTGTATAAAAATAACATTTTGACAGGATTTACGGGCCCATATTTTACCAAAACAGTTCAAAAGTTTGTGTCATTCATAAATTCTATTTAAGTGCCCAAAAACGTGTTATTATCTTGACATATTTATTGAGACGAGGCAAAGAAGTTCCTTCTTTCACTGTAATTTCAACGAATTAATATAAAAAGGACATTAAACCTTTTAAAACGTATAAATTGATATAAGGTTTTACACCTGTTTACTAAGGGATGGGAAAGAAAGATCTTAGCCACGCTAAGTAAATGTCTAGAGGACGAAGATGTTGCAGCCGCTGGATAGAAAAACTTTTTTTTGGAATGACTAATGTGTTGCCAACCTCGTGGTTTTTACAACTTCATCGGTCTTTGAGAAACTTATTTATCTTGCATTGTATTGCTTTGTCTTATATTGCATAGTCAAGCTTAGCCAACGTTAAACTTATAATTAGGAATTTTGAAGCTAAGTACGGAAGTAACAGTAGAAAAATGGACCCTATATTTCCACGCACAATTGTGAGAAGTAGGAATCCACCGTCTTACATATTCCTGCCGCCATTATTGACTCTGTCAAGTTCCGGCCTTAAGGGTTGAGTAGCTGGTAGACTTGTACAATTGGCGTTAGATCCCGGGCACATCTTAGCGACGCACTTGCTATATCTATGGTGTTTAAAAACCAAAGTTATCTCTTACCACCAGGAGACATGTGTGCTTGTTAGTTTCTCACATAAAAAAGATAATACTGCTTTTATAAAAACGTGAATAGCTTTACAGAAATAATATACACAGAAACAGTAAGGGCCACTTGCACATTCCCGGGTTACATTTGACACTGAGTTTAACTGTCAAATATAAGGTGATTTAACCCGAGTTAGACATTAACTCAATGTTAAAGACTTAAACCAGGAACGTGCAAGTGGCCCTTACATAATTAAAAATAAAAGCTATAGCCTAAGGATACAGACTGCTTAAATTTACCTTATTCGTATATATACTTGTTTTTAATTTCTTTTTTATGTGTTCTGTTTATGCCCGTTACTTCAGAATTCCACAAGTTATAAATTCTAAACTAGCTTCCATGTAACGCGGCTAACAATACACTACGCAGATTTATATTCAATGAAACTTGGTAGAGCAAGTGTCTTAACACGTTCTCTGCGGTTTACCGATGAAATTTAATCTCATGCAACCAATTTTGTCTTATATTGAATTGAGTTTTGTCACAATAAATTTAAATATTAAATTTATCAAAATAAAACAAATTGTCCATGTTAGTATTTGTGTAGGTGTAAAGAAAGAGTGGGGTCTGTCTGAATCTCAGTTTTTCAACAAAGTTTTGTTGCTGTACTCTACCTTGTCTTATTTGTTACCATGATAGGTGGTATTAATAATTGCTCATGGAGATCTTGTAGTTTAGTTCTACTTTTATATTTGTTGTAGGTATACTATGTTACAAAACAAGTCTTTGTTAAACTCGAAACATTTTTCTTTTAGTTTATCTCAAGGTTTGTTAAAGTTTTAGTACGAGACTGGACATGTTTAAAAATGAAGGCAAAAACATTCTCATTTTGTACACCTATATCTCAACACTAAACTCCGTTATTGGAGTTGTATGTTATCATGCTAAGGCGTTACCTATAAACATATTTTGTTTTCGATATAAAGCTGAATTAAATTGAAATATAATTACAAATTCAAATAAAATAATCGGAACATTCGTGTCCGTTTATTTATAATACTTATTTTGATATCATACTCATTTATCTGGTTTCATTAAGTCCAAATTTCAATAAATGTTCGAGGAAACACGAGAGGGTAATTTACGAGCACACAATATAAGTTCCCGATAAGGGTACATATGACCCAGATTGATGGCGCCCTGCAGTGCACGGGTTGACTGAGTGAACCGCGCCACGTGTACACAAATCTAGGGAAATTTTGACTTAACTTTGGTATCATAATATTCATGGTCTGTTACAATGTAAAATAATTACCAATATAAATAAGACTGTAGAGTGAATCTGTGCTTCTAAAACATTAAAAAAAGTTGCAGACGGCCAAAAATTTAAAATCAGAATATTTTAGAGATTGCATATATGAAGTAATTGTCTGCTATTTGCCTATTTCCTAAGACTGACTGGATTTAGATAAAATTGAATAAGTAGAAAATATATGACAACCAATATTATTCGTTTCAACTATCTACGTCAAAATGGTGGCAAAGATTTTTCTTTCGCCCGTTGGTCGAAATTTGACCATAATAAACTTTAATATCTTGTTGTTTATATAAAAACGCCATCTTCATTTCTCAAGACCAACTACTTTGTTTCCAAGCTGTATGGTGCGCCGTCTGTGGTCTTTTATCGTTATCATTACTATATTTGTTTGTGTGTGTCAATTGCATGGTAGTACGTGTAATGTTTTATTTTTTGAATTAGTGCACTTTATAAACATTATCATTAAAAAAATATGAGCGTTCTGCACTTCTCCTACATAAACTATAAGTGTGCTAAATTTTATGCTCCTGCGTCCGCGGAATTTCCGTAAAAAGGGGTCCAAAGTTTTGGCATCACGTATTTACATTCGTTTGTAATAAACATCCGCTAAGTTATCTCTAGTATTTTTGGTATCTCTAGGCGGCATGAATATCTTATTGTCAGAAAATCTACCTGATTGTTCGCCTTCCGATATCATAAAACCGGGTATCCTACCCTCCGGTTGTCATGCAGTTTAATTATGGCGGTAGTAACATATAACGCCGTGAATNNNNCCAGGACAAGTTGCTGCACAGCTTTCTACCACTGGTATAACTACCAGGTAGTTATGTTGGTAATGTGCCTATGCCTATTCAACTTACGCATTAGGCAGAAGGTCTAATCTAATCAACGAACCCGGACCAACACTGGATGATCCCAGATATAAAATAGCGAAGTATTAATAACGTATATTATATCTATAGGCGTTGATTATCTCATACCATCAGAAGAGCCACCTGGTTGTTCGATATCTACGAGCATCAACTCAAAAAAACATATCACGTTATGAGAAACACATTGCCCCCTGTTGGTCCGGGTTCGTTTGCAGAATAGATCATGTGCCTTCCTGCCAGGCAGCTCGTAAAAGGCGAGCATAGGCTTACCGTCACTAACACCGTGATATCTGACTAGATGGTAGAGTTTCGCAACGACTCACCCGGATTTAAACCACCGCCTTACCTATTTCTTCCTTCCTTATACAACGTCATGACGTGTTCCGGTTTGCAGGGTAAGGCAGCCGGTAAACTTACGTTTGCTTGAGGCCTGACATCCCAACCTTAGGTTGGCAACGCTCCAATACCACCTTTGGTGTCTCTAGGCGGCGTGAATTTCTTACCATCAGTAAATCCGTCTGCTTGTTTGCCTTCAAATATCATAAAAAAACCCATACCAAGTAAAAGTTGTTTTTTTTATCAGGAAATTGAAAAAAACACATTTTTTAATTCAATGATTTATTATTACTTTAAAAATGTCACTACATTAACACAAAATGATACGCTTAGTAGGCAAAAAGGTATGTGTCCTTATATAATTTATTTATTAAAAGAGGTCATCATTTAACCCGATTTCAACGTAAATAATTAATAGGTAATAACTGGGTTGATGTTTTTAGGGTCCTTTCCCAAAACAACGCAAAAATTTAGAATAATTTAAAATTTATTATCTTACGAAGACTGATTTTTAAAAACTGCGTTAGTCTAGGGGTTAGCGTATATGCCTAATGCCACCAATCAAAGTCTGCTGTTGTGTTAGTGTTGGCTGAATTTGTCAGACGGGGAAAGCTGAAAATCAATGTTGAGGTAGATTGCCGCCATAACGTCATAACGTGTTCCGGTTTGGAGGGTGGGATAGCCGGTAAACTTACTTTTGCTCGAGGTCTAACATCCCGGCCTCAGGTTTGCAACGCACCATTACCACCTTTGGTGTCTCTAGGCGATGTGAATTTCTTACCATCAGGAAATCCGTCTGTTTGTTTGCCTTTCAATATTATAAGAAAAAAGGAACAGCTCAGTATTTGTTGAGGCTTAAACATCTGAGCTTTTCCTTTGCGGACTCATGTTACAACACTCTGTTTTTATACCTTACTATCACTTTTTTGTACAGAATTGCTATTTAAATTATGCGCTTCGGTTATATTCGGCAAGCTTCGGAAATTACATAGTTAATCATTTCGCTAAAATTTAGATTAGGTCAGTCAATTTAAAAATAAAAGTATAAAGTGTAAGAGTAAAAAGTGTAAAAGCCGAAGCGCATAATTTAAATAGTAGTAAAGTACGTTATTTAAGTTCCTTATATTTAGAGTTAGATAACATTTCCAGTTGCTTTTTTTATTTTATTAGTGATGTGTGGTAAGTTTTAGTCTTTTAATAAATGTTTTCTGTCTTTTTTTCTAAGAACAGTGATGACTGTTCTTGCGGGTCTGGTTATTTTAAAATTTTTTCCATTATTTCTATGTATTAGTATCGTTACACCCAGAGTACATACCAACTTCTTAGGCATAGCTTAAGGAGTACTATAATTAAAATACGAAATAACCTTACAAGTTATAATTGACCACCTAGAAAAAACAGAATGTGTTACGGAACCCCTTTTTGTGCAGCTATTCGTCATGCTTGGTAGGTTTTTATAATTAAATGAAAAAGGAAGCCTTTAAAATTTGTGGAGGAAATTATATCGAAAGATATCAAGCTACGCTCTAGCGGGTTTCTTGACCTAAAAAAAGTTTCAGGCGTATTTGTTTTAATTTAAATTTTATCAGGTATCGCCATACTTATTGCACTAGTAAAAGTGGACGGTTTTGTTTGTTTTCTATTTCACACTGAAATTAAGGGGCGTAAGTAGCGTAAAAATCATTTTGCCACGACACTGGAATTCTCAATAGCTCAAATGGTTAGAGCATTTTTCGGGTTGAATGGAAAGGTTACAGGTTCAAATCCTGTATGGGGCGAAATCATTTCTTTTTTTAAATTTAAAGAAATTCAACCCAAGCACATGGCAAGTGAAAGTACCGAGAAACGAAAGTTATGGTCATTATAAATGTTATTGTATGGAAGCGATTTGGGTATGTCAGAAAAAGCATGAACGTAGGATTATGCGAAATTGTGTGATGTCAGTCATTTTAAATCATTTTAATTAAAAAAAATTAAATCATTTCAATAAATAAATAAATATACTAATATCCCTGGACAAGTCATAGAAATTGAATCTAACCTCAAAGTAAGCAAATTATATGCTTGTGCTATGGTTGTCAGTCAATTATACTAATACATAGAAATAGGTACTTAAATAGATACCAGATAAATTTGATAAACACCCAGACGTGGAAATGCAGACATCTAAATGTTCATAACACAAATGCCTGCCCCCGTCGGGAATCAAACCCGAGCCTCGCGGTTGATCGCTGTAATTAGGCGTGTACGCTAGCTACTCGACCAACGAGGCGGTCAATTATATGGTTATTACGAATGACAGATGAAAAACTGGCAAAGCAGATATATAATGCGAAAGTGGATGGACGTACCTACCCAGGCAGACCAAGGGTGACATTGCACGATCAGATCATTTGGATATTATCCTAGGGTGGTGTCATTAGAGGAATCGGCGTGTTGGTATGAAAAAAGTAATGAATGTAAAAGAAGCCAGACAGGTTTAGGATAGTGAAGTTTGGCACTCGATACTCTTTGCCTACCACGTAGGGGACTTGGCGTGAAGATATGTATGTTGGTTATAGAGACGTTTACTAATAAATATTCTAGAAATGATAATGAATAAGTAAACTTTATTACAATTATAAACTATCATTAAAGAGTCAAACTTGACTAGACTTGTTGCTAAAATATTGCTTGGGCGGTGAAACACGTTGTCAAAACATACGAAAATATAATATAATTTTTACGTAGTTTTTTGTTAAAAGTGGCGAAACTTAAGAATTCGCCACTTTCACTTTAACAAGAATGTATAAGAAGGGATGGTAAATCAGCATTTAATCCTCGCAGCTCGTTAGTTGCACTTAGCGAGGCGGTTTTAATGGATATTCCAGCAATTAACGCGACTCGGCGGTGGAAAATGTGTACAGAGTAGACTAAATGTAGATACTTTTGATATATTATTACTATTTCGATATTTTATTGACCGCATCGTTGGTCGAGTGGCTAACGTACACGCTTACTACACTGACAAACCGCGAAGCTCGGGTTCGATTCCCGATGGGGCAGGCATTTATGTGAAGAGCATTTAGATGTCTGCATTTCCGGGTCTGGGTGTTTATTCTAGTTATTCCGGTATCTATTTAAATATTTCTTTGTATTAGAATTTGTGTGAGTTGTCAGTTGTTATTACTTATTTATTATTTTATGGTATGCCCTTTATCACATCCAACCCAAATTCAGTGTGGTAGAATATGTTGGTATACTTAATTAACGTTAGTCAAATTTTGTAAAATCACACGTGTACTTAGCTAGGATTTATAATAAAGTCAAATAGCCAGTTTAAGGTGACCTTTACATTCAAATGTTTCAGAACATTCCAGGTTTCAAGTTGTGAGAGTAAAAGTAAGTAAATAGTGTATACTTATATACATCAGCCGAACTGCCGTTACAATAAATTCCACATGAATCGCGCTCGAAACAGACAGACAGAACAGACAGAGAAAAAAAATATGTTCCTACCTATTTTTTTTATAACGTAAACATTTTTAAAAAAATATTTATTATTTTCTTCTTTATTCTCTGTAAAAATATCTATAAAGTAAATGGTGATACTGGCATAATTTCAATCCTAACATAATATATACATACATAAATCAATAATTGCTGTTCGTTAGTTTCGCTAAAACTCGGGAACGGTTGAACCAATTTGGCTAATTTTTGAATTATTTGTTCAAGTCCAGATAGGTTAGAAAGACAAGAAAAAGGAAAAAACTGCGAGGAAACTTTTTATACTTTTTAAACTTTTTTCATAAAAACTGAACATGTGGAACGAAGTTCGCCGGTACAGATAGTCTTAATATAATATTATAAATGCCAAGTTTTTTTCCATCCATTCATGCTTGTAACTCTTTACTTAATAATTACTGAACGGATTTAGATGTAACTTAACAGGAATATAATTTATACATTAGAATAACACATAGGCCACAATAATTCAAAAGAATATATACTTTAGCACGCAGGCGAAAAAGTGAGTAGAAGCTAGTAATATAATAATTAGTTGCAGCCAAGTAGCCCGAAATGAATACCAAGCGAAATTTAATTTCATAAAGAGTTATTTGAAATTGGCGCTATCTACCTCTTTGCTATTTTTCGTCCATTTTTAAGCTTTTTCACCTATTTATATCATCAACTGTACCACATTTTTCCACCGTTCAAGCGTTATGACACGAATCCTGAAGAGATATACTCTCACATTTATAATGGTATTATGACCTGTATCTCTCTATTGTTTGCTTATCTGTGAACTTTTATATCAATGTTAAGAAAACGGAAGGCAGTAAAAAGTTAATGCCGATATCGTGTTTTTATTATCTGTTACTTTTATTGTTAATGTTGACAGACAGAATACAACATTGGAAAATGTATCGTACTTTTTTTTCTAATATTATGATTGGAACAATACTCTTGTCACTCAGTAGGTGGTACTTATAGGCTGGTACGATTGCTTTCAGTTTTCTCTCAGCTCTTTCGCTGGATCTTCTCAGCGTGTGGCCGCGTTTTGATATGGTGGTGGATTTTATTAGTTTCATATAAACGCGTGATGGTTAGGCAATAAACGAAATTCTGATTCAACCGACTCCAAAGGAGGTTATCGATTAGACTGTATTCGTTTGTATGTTCGTTCTGCTATTATTATTAATTTATGGATTATATGTTATAATAGCAACTTTGCTTACTCTATTGCTAGCGTGTCCAACTGGCTGAAAACTGTAGGCCAACAGCACGCTAAAACTCTTGTCACGGGATTTTGTACCAAATGTTCATCGATTGCAATGAACATGCAACGAAAAAAGCTTAGGATCTTAGTCCAAGCGTGAACAGGACACTGCAGACTCAACAAACATTTAAACAGAATGAGCCTAGCAGAAGAGCCCGATTATAGAGCTTGCTTGGAGGCAGAAGAAACATACTCTGTGAGTGCCCAGCACTTAACCAAGTAAGGAACGACAGGAAGATGTACCACTGGTGAGGAACGGAGTAGCCCAAAACAGTCTACAATCGGCCGAGTACCTTGGCGAGACATTCTAACCGGAAGATGCTATAACTGAGGACAAAGATGAGCACAGTGCCATAAGAGCTAAGGCTGACATCATAAATGAAATGGATCATAATGAACCGTATGACCCACCATTTACAGCACAAGAACTTCAAGCCTCAACATGTAGCTTTAATCCTAAAAAAGCACTAGGAGCTGACGGACTCATGTCTGACATTTGTACACAGGCTATAAACCACGACCCAGAACTCTTCCTGTCGCTGGCAAACAAATGCTTAAGACGGGGCCACTTCCCTACGATCTGGAAGGAGGCCACAGTCATAATACTCAAAAAGCCAGGACGAACCGATTACACGGAACCGAAAAGCTACAGATCATTAGGACTGTTGCCAGTGATGGGAAAAATTCTGGAAAAAATGGTGGTAAATAGACTTAAATGGTACATTGTATCTAGGCTAAGTAAACACCAATACGGATTTAGACCACAAACAGGCACTGAAGACTCCCTCTATACCCTAGTGAACCACATAAGAACCAAACTGAAAGAAAAGAAAATTGTAACAGTGGTTTCGCTGGACATAGAGGGGGCTTTCGACAACGCTTGGTGGCCGAAGATCCGAGTGAGCCTAGCCGAAGAAAAATGCCCAATAAACGTGAGACGTGTGATCGACAGTTACCTGAAGGATAGAAAAGTTAGACTGAAATACGCTGGCACAGAAGTCACCAGGGGTACATCGAAGGGGTGCATCCAAGGATCAATCGGAGGACCAATTCTATGGAATATCCTATTGGATCCACTCCTAGTCGAAGTTACAAATAGAAAAATCTACACACAGGCCTTCGCAGACGATATAGTGTTGGTCTTTGAGGGGGACTCCGCGCTAGACATACAAAAGAGTGCAAATCCTGTTCTCACCTATGTTCGGGAGTGGGGCGTCAGAAATAAATTAAAATTTGCAGCACATAAGACCAATGCCATGGTAATTACAAATAGGATGAAGTACTACACCCCACAGCTGAGCATGGGTGGGATCAGGATAGGTACAACCAAGGAGTTGAAGTTGCTCGGACTCACCATTGACCATAAACTGACCTTTAATACTCACATAGAAAATACTTGCAAAAAGGCAATAAATCTATATAAAAGGCTTGCACGTGCGGCAAAGGTCAGTTGGGGGCTACATCCGGAAATCGTAAAGACAATATATGTCGCAGTAGTAGAACCTATCGTGCTCTACGCTGCAAGTGTCTGGGCACCAGTAGCCAAGAAAATGTGTATACAGAAAAAACTAAACGTGGTCCAGCAAGGTTTCGTACAAAAAATCTGCGGGGCGTATCACACTACTTCTCTGAATTCAGCATTAATCCTAGCAGGATTGCTGCCACTGGATCTTAGGATCCAAGAAGCGGCAAAACTCTATGAGTTCAAAAAAGAAAAAACTCTATTGGAACCTGAGGACAGAGAAATAGAAAAAATGTCTTGTTATGAGGAACAACCTCATCCGGCACAGCATATGAAACTAGAATTCAAAAACCTGGTAGACTTAGAACAAATAGCATTTCACTCCAACCAAGAAGTAAAAATATACACTGACGGTAACAAGATAGATGGAAAAGTCATAGCCGCCCTTTCAATATGGAAAGGTGAAGCGGAGACCAAATTCATCAAACTCAAGCTACCGTCGTACTGCACAGTCTACCAGGCAGAATTACTGGCCATATGCAGAGCCTCGAGAGAGATTCTGAAATACCCAAACAAGACATTCGGCATCTATAGCGACTCCAGATCCTCGCTGGAAACAACCACAAATAACTGTACGACACATAAACTTGCGGTGGAGACCCGAAAAAACCTGTTGGAAGCACATCAGCACCAAAAAACGGTTCACCTTTTTTTGGGTGAAAGCACACGCGGGATTATTGGGCAACGAAAGGGCCGATGATCTCGCAAAGGAGGCTGCGCTAAAATTAAAGAGAAGGGCTGACTATGAAAAATGTCCTATCTCATTCGTCAAGCGACAAATCCGTAAGGCTTCGCTTGACGAATGGGATAGGAGATATCAAAATGGAGATACTGCTGCGACTACAAAAATATTTATGCCAGACGCAATGACCGCCTATAAATTTATCAAAAACACAAAACCACGAAACACATTGACACAAATATTAACAGGCCACGGCGGTTTTAAGCAGTATTTGAACCGTTTCAAAATAATAGATAGCCCCTCTGTATATGTGATAACGAAGCCGAAACTGTCGCACATATTCCATTTGAATGTCAGGCGTTTAGCGTAGAGAGGTATAACCTCGAACACGAAATACAACATAAGATAGATGCTCAGAATATAAAAGAAATTGTAAATAGTAAGGAAGTAGGACATAAAGTAGTAAAATATTGTATAGAAATAGGAAATAAAGTAATAAATAGAAATAAGAAACTGAAAACCATGCTGAATATTGTACGATAGCGTACAATCATATCAGCATAGGATAGAATATAGCAATAAGGAAGTTATGTCAATAAACAAATAGGAAATATAAGAAAAAGGGTAAAATTAGAATAATACTATAATACTTAAGAAAGAAAGAAAGAAAAGGGTACATGAACTTATTTTCCTGAAGATAAAAGAGAGTACTATAGTATAAGAAATAAAGATAAAGTAGAGTAGCATAGGCAATAGATGGGTGTCCCCCCCATTTAAAAGAATAAAAGGGAAGAATGAAAGAAAGACCAAGTATGCAGAACGTCAGTACGAGCAGAATAAAAGCGAGAACTGGTTTGAAAGGAAAGTAGAATAGAAAGTCTCTGACTTTGTTAGAGGAACGGAATAAAACAAAAAAAAACAAGTAAGGAGTAGACTTCTGAGTGTGCACATAATTAACCCCCAAGATATTAAGTTGATAAGTCCAAAGTGCATCGTACAGTTCCTAGTGACTCTAGGCCTTACGGAACTTATGTAAGCTTAATGAGTAAGAGGCGTGATCACAATACATCTGTCAAGGTCGCAGTGATCCTCGGGGCTCTTTGACCCGTACTCTTTAATACTAATAATACTCTATTGCTAACCTACTCTATGTATTTGTACAAAAACGATCGGAGGGAGCTTGAACAATGGTCTATCGTTGGATATGAATGAAATCGATCATTAGAAAACAACTCCTACCATTTAACTATAACTCTACTTGTTTTCAAATAAAAAAAGTATCTTCACGCCTATATCCCCGAAGAAGTAGGCAGAGGCACAACCAGGGTACCCACGACTAGTCGAAGACACTAAGTCCCATAATGTGACCCGGGTTTCGAACCCGGGACCTCATGCCGTTAGTTCCAACACCTGAACCGCTAGACAACAGAGTCGACAATAGTATAGCGAGAGTCTTCCATAATAAGGTTACTTACTCCTTGACATGCTAAAACCAAAGCCTAGTGTGATTTTAGATTAAGTTTTCCGATAAAGTTTATTATTCCACGTACGACTTTGGTTTATGTTTTCTTAGCTTTATAATATTATGATTATTTTAGAGATGTCATTTACGTATCGATATTGATATTAAAATCAATACATTTTTTTTCATAGGCATACAGTGATAACATAACATGAAAGACAAACGAATAGACTCACATGTGATCAAGGCCTTTCAAAATATGTATGTCAAAAGCTTTCCCACAAAGCAACAGGTAAAACGAGTGATTGCTCGCCAAGATTGATGCTACCGCCGCATCTTTTCCTGTCTTTGTAATGAAATGTTCGCTAGGTACTTTATTTTACCGATCTGCAGGTAGATTCATAAACTTAATCACGCAAGGGCCTTAACAACAGAGCCTCAGGTTGGCAACGCATAGTTACCGATTGTAGTTAATTTCAGCTGTCTGTATATCTTGGCATCATGAAATCAGTCTACTACTTGTTTATGTTCCGAAACCATATAAAATCTAAATTAAAAACAAGGCACGTCTACCGGCTACCCGTTCCTTTGGATTGGAACATGACTTAGTAATTTTGGGGACAGGAATAGGTAACGCGTTGGAACCCTACCCTGGCAAGTAACTTACACAGCTTTCTACCACCCATATCTCTTTTGCTATTGACCTATTTTTTTACCAGCGCTCGCCTCTTACGAGCTGCCTGGCAAAGATATAAAATATGTCAGATTTTTACTATTAAGTAAACAGATTTCAAAAATGTGTAAAACAAAATAACAATTATTATTTAATATGTTTAAAATACTTTATGATTTTACTGTTACGTCGGCTGATTTAATATTTTATCGATATTTAGCCACAGCACATCACTAATGCCCAGTAATCTTAATCTCACCTAACCGGCTCGTATAAGTTTGTACTGAGCTCGTAAGGAAATAGAGCTACCGGGGTTTATTCTTATAAGGAGTTAGGATTTCAATTATTTTGTTCCGATCCCTTTATATATCGCCAGTATTAGAAGATATTATTTTAAAGATATTAAAATGCATTCTGTGAATTATGTGACATGTGTTGTTCCTGGTCTTTAAAGAATCGAAAAATATAGAAAAAGCCTACCTACCAAGAAGCTTGTAAAGCCGCATACCGATTCATTTCTCACTAACACCGTGACCATAAATAGGTGGAGTTTTTGCAATGCCAAATAGGTATAACCTTCATTATCATAGCCGATCTGAATTTCGTACAATCAGGAGTTTTGTTTGATTGTCAGCCGAAGCGACAGGAAAATAAATTGAATTTATTTCTAGGATTTTTAATTTTACCTTTTTTTATTTTCCCTGCTTAACCGACTCTCAAAAGGAGGAGGTACTTAATTAATTATTTTGTTATAATAATACATAAATTTTATTTTCTAAACTAATGTGATGTGAATTATTTTTTGAAATGTAGGCATGATTTATCCTACCTACCTTTTGACTGTTTTGAACCGTTCGAAAATAGTAATGAATGTGGAGGAAGCAAGGTACAAAATATTTGATAATCGATATACTCTGCCTAACACATAAGGGAATTGGTGTTGAGATAAGTACTTAAAATGTATACATTTTTATTTACCTCGATAACTTCATCGACGGCGAGAATGAAATGTCCGTAAAGTATATGTGTACGAAAGTACATGACTTGCTCTAAATAAAATACGTATACGTGTACGTGTACATTACGTATATATGATAAAATACCTATTTGAAGCAAAATCAGACCTACCGTTACTTATAACTTCTGCGATGCAAACTCATTTTTAGCGATATTCTGCAAAGTTGTCATTGAGTTAAGTGATAATATTAGCATTTATTTCGACTTGTACAAGAACCTTTTAAAAAGAAAACAAATTACAAGGAGCATTTTTCGACATAAAAAGAGGGTCTTAATTACACGTTTTTCGTGTTTGTTAGGCGATACGCCGTCAATCACGAATTGATTTTTATGATTCTTTTAAAATAAAACTTCTTTGTCTATATATAAGAGAAATTTGCCATCACATTTCTCTGTTACGTTAGTTGACCTCTAGTTATGCTCCACAAAATAACCTCTGTATGTTATCGCCGAATTTCATACTGCATTTTTCGTGATTTTTGTTACAGAATCTAATATCCAACCAAATATATCGCACCCTCAGTAATATAAGGGCACAATCCAAAAAACTACTTTTTGGGAAATTGTGTTTTAAGATACAGTATTTTTTTCCGATAATATCATGTGTTAAAATAAATATAATTACCGTGTCATTCTTATGTTTATTCTCTTTCTGCTAGCACTAACCAGTAGCGAATCATTTTGTGCCTTTATCATTCAAAATCCCAGTCGTGTATGGGATTTTAAATGTGAAAATTTTGACTTGGGCCCTTATATTACTGAAGGTGCGATATACTGAACGTTAAATAAAAACTGTCTTTTCATCTTTAGTTTTAAAGCGCTGATGATGCTGTAAAAAGTGAAACCGGTTAGCTGAAGAGTAGCGTAAAGTGTTGAATAAAGTGTATAGTGGATGAGTACAAGTGTTTTACTACGAAAAAGTGTGTATTTTTGTTTTACTTCTTACGTGTGTTAACTAATACACACATATGTTTGTTAGGTTAGGACAGTAGTGTCGTCTTAAGTTTAACAAAATTAAACGCATCTGATTGTGTACTTAGACGAACGCCTCTGTAGTCTTGCGCTCCGGCAGCGGCGGAATTCTTCACGAGGTCCTGGGTTCGACCCCGGGCAATAAAAATACTATTTTTCTAATTCTCTAATAAAAATACAACGTTGCCAAGGATTGGTTATATGCTCGGTTGGAGATAGACTAGCCTATCACATCGTGGGTTTTATATCTTCTAGACTAGCCGAAGACGCTAAGTAATACAGTGTGATAGGTGGCAAGCCTATCGCCAATCGGGCACATATTATGCAACGTTATTTTTATTAGAAAATTGAAAATTTCGCAATTTCTATTTCTTAGTTCCCGACCAATCGAATCCGGGATTCAGAGGCGATAATTATAGCGAGGCCACAGAGGCGGTAGATATAGCCTCAGTTCTTTGGGGGTTATTGATAATTCAAAGAATATGACCATATTTAACATTTTTAAATGATATGCTTCATATTGATTACTTTATAATTAAATAATCACCTAGTATTTAGTCATAATTGTTAACCGACTCAAAACTAGTTTGTTACTTTGTAATTATATTCTTATCATAATCAATCAAGTTTTTTATTCTTATTGCAAAGAACAAATGTTTAAAATTTAAAACAAAAAAATCCTAGTTATCGATAACGATTCATCTTAATCGCATCACTAGACTGAGGTAATCTTAACCTCATCTACCAGCTCGTATAAGTTTATAGGACTGAGCTAACATAGGAAACAGAAGTTCCACAGTTAAGCTTTTAAGGCGTTGGCAATTTTGTGATTTCAAATTAGAAATCGATTCCTCAGCAGCAACTGGTCATCCATAAAAATGACTACGTAAGTAAAAACCGACTTCAAAACTAAAAAGTAAAAAATAAGAAAATATTAATATATACCTAATTATACCTTTATTATACCTTTGGTGTCTCTAGGCGGCGAGAATTTCTTACTATCAGGAAATCCGTCTGCTTGTTTGCCTACCAATGTTTATAACATAAATAATAATAATAATAATTATATACTACCTATTATATATGTGCCATTCACTAATAGGTTTGAAGTCGGTGCCAAGCCAATTTAATATTTACAATATAATTATTAGTTTAAGGCTTGGCACCGACTCCAAACCTATTGGTAAAAGGCACATATAATTAATAGGTAGTATTTAATTAACATATTTTTTAGAAAGAAAGAATGAAAATATATTTATTTGCGGAATATGTGTGTAGAAGCTGTTACAAAATTATTTAAGCTTTCCAACATATTCTACCACATTGTGGTGTGCAAATATTTATATATTTTTAAAAATTGATTATTTAGTTATATACACAATGTTTAAATATTCATTCAATAAATAGTTTTATTCTTATTACAATTTGAATTATAACTTACAAACAATTTTAAAATGTTAATAATTTTAACCCTGTCTACCGTAAACTACCACCGTTTCCAAACCTAGCCAGTCGGGAGAAGAAACGGCGAAACAATCTCTCCGGCAGCCAGTACTATAACCTATCGTCCTTGTAGTACCATCGTTTCCAAACAAAGCCCGGTTTATATAATTATAATAAATTATTATTATTACAAAATTTATATTGTTTAAGCCTGTCTGCAAGAAAATCTTTAACACTATAATATGTCTTATCTAACAACAAGTCAAATAACTTCTTTGAAATCTTTTAATGGCAATGATTTAAGATTATCAGGAATCTGGTTGTATATA
>NJDD01001044.1:16516-34548 GCA_002245505.1 Calephelis nemesis
AATTATCTTTGTTTCCAAGCATTATGAATGAATCTTTAATCGTTATCAATATTTTTGTTTGTGTGTGTCAAATGCATGGTAGTAAATGTAATGTTTTATTTAATGCACTTTATATTTTGAAAAATATTAGCGTTCCGCACTTCTTCTACACATAAATTATACGTGTGCCAAATTTCATACTCAACCGCCTGCAAAATTTTCGTAAAAAGGGGTCAAAAGTTTTTGCTTCACGTTATTAATAATATGATGAACATCGGGAAAAATAATAATAATATACAACAAATCGGATAGCAGTTAAATGGTAGCGGTTTAGCAAAGTTCAGCGCAAATTTTAATGAAATAATTGTAGTGAAGTAAAATATGAACTTACAAGAAAATTACGTTTCATGTCGAAATTAGTTTGTATTCTATTTACATACGTTTGTTACTAGCTAACTGCTAAAGTTCCTATGATTCAAGTGAATTCAGGTTTCTCTAATATAATACGAAACTAAACATTCGAATAACCATTCACAAATAGCCAAGAAGTTGTTTATACCCGAGTTAACAGCAATCTGTTTTTATAAAATTTCAATTCAATGTTCAAACTATAGGAACTTATTTGATTACGCAATACAAAAATACAATCAAAGCTGAATTAATTTTACACAAAGTAAGATTTATGTAAACATCCGGCACAAGACTTCGTAGAAAATGTAACACGTACAATTAGCAAAACCAATATTGTCATTGCTGTGATTCAAGAGTCAGTAATAATGAAATTAGAAGGGGAATTCCCTTAACACCGGACGACACCTAGTACCGGACACTCGAATTATTTCGTCAACGCAAAATCCAAACTGTTGAATGCCCATTGAAAGGGGTACAAGGGAAACTACTAATTTTACCGGTTTTTAGGGTTCCGTAGCCAAAGGCCTAAGATTTGTCATGTCTGTCTATCTGTCCGTCCGTATGTCAAGCTACGTTTTTCCAAAACTATAGGGGCTATGCTGTTGAAGCTTTGTTTAAGTTTCAAATAAAGATTTGATTCAGAAAACTTATTTTTTTTTCCTCAAATCCATAAGTGTGGGATAGTATGGATAGGTCTCAACTATTTTAGTTTTATGATTTATCACGGTTATAGTTATTTATAACGTACTTGTGACGAAATCATCCTAGTTATAGAGTTTTCTTTACTTTTATCCCTTTAATCTTTAAAATTGGTGGTAATCCTCAGCAAGCGTGCTAGTCCTTTGGAACGTTCCCGCCAAACGCGACAAAAAATTGCATTTTGTTCCCAATGATGTTTCCAATACAAAGTCAGTACTTTTTACTCAGGGAATAACAAGTACATTAGTAAACTCGGATAATACTTGGAGTAAACAATTTTCTTTAACACGGATTAAGTTCGTGCTGACTTCCTACATTGCGGAATGTCTATATGTGCCTACATGATTCATTGGTGTCAGGTTTTTAAGATTTTTCCACAGCTTAAATTTCTATTTTGACACAAAAATACATTTTTGTTTCATTACTTTTATTTCGACATTTGTAGATTTGAGCCAAAAATAAAATATGTTTTTAAAAACATTTTTTATTAACCCAAAAATCTTCCCTCTACATTTCTTACAAGGAATGAAAAACACGATGACTATGTTTAATTACATGCATAATTCGTCACGTAGTAACTGTTAATAATAAGTTATAATAAAAAATGTATTTATCATCGGCAAAATGTTTGTTTAATTTATTTACACTTCGGATCACACTCACACACACACATCACAGGTACACAAACTAAAACCTCTTTCAGAAATTTAATTTCGAATATAAAAGATGGTACGTACGAGTATCGAGTACATAATCATTGGTAATGCGAAGACCAAGGAAAATGGGAATTCATTTTATGTTTAAAATAATGTCATGGAATTGAAAATATTTTTTTCAACTCCATGACAGTTCGCATCATCACTGTTCCCACATCCTCCTTACTTTACGCTGGATAATCACAAATAAATTTAATAAGAATTCCAACGCCTGTTGGCAATCAACAGATAATCTAATTTGTATCATTAAAAAAGACAGCGATATATTTTAATGAATAGTAATTTTAAACAATTTCCCACTACTATCGAGTTAGTGCCCTTTATTTCCTGCCAATTTGGACAAGTCCGGCCCTGTGAACAATCGGCACGGAATTCAAGTCGCGTTGTTAGGAAGGACGAAGCGGGGCAGATGCTCTCAAGTAAATCGTGATTCGAAATCATTCCCCACCATCATCAGTACTCCCCTGTTCGTGCTCTTTAGTTTTTCGATATTTCTCGAATGTCTCGAAAATTCCCTCTTCAATTATATTCATACTAGTGGTCGAAGATTATAAATCTTACATATTATGAATGCGAAGGTTGTGAAGATGAATGAATGTATGTTACTCTTTCAAACCAAAACTGCATAGATAACAGATTTAGGCGAAACTTTACAGCAGTACATTATATAATAATGGGAAAAGCAATGCTTTATTTTTTCCATTCAAACTGTTAGAAGCTTTTATTATCAAACAATGCGAAGTTCGCAGTTTCAATTGATTCATTGTATTATAAAAGATAATTTAAGCATAGGAGTGCAAAAATTCGACTTTCATTTCGATAATTATTTCGTCTAAGTACAAAAAAATATGTATTTAACTCAATTTGCCTGGAATACCATCATCATATGCAGACTTGGTAACGAAGGGGTAACATCGAAATTCGAAAAGAACGTCCCTATTTCAAGTAAAAAAATGTTTTTTTTAAAATCGCTTATTTATTTTTGTTGAATGTTTTGAAATCGGTTAAAAAGCAGACATGGATATTTATTTACTTCACGAACATCTATCAAAGTTCTCAAGTCTCCAGACGTAATTCCAGATTTTTTAAAGTTAGAGATCAGCAAACAGCCTCGTGATGGTAAAAGATAACCATGGCCTGTAGAGACTATAGTTGTTACAGGTGCGTTGATATACTGTGGCCGGGATGTTAGGCCTATCGTGCAAGTCTACCGGCTATCCCACGCTCCGGGCCAGAACATGACAAAGTCATTATGGCGGCAATTTAGGTAAGGCGGTGGATCCCTATCGAGCAAAGTTACCGCAAATCACTCTACCACCAGTGGTCTTGTTTGTGATATTATCTTTATATATATAATTCTTCTGTGAGTGTGTATGTCACTGAACTATTTCTAGACGACTGGACCGATGTCGATGAAACTTTTTGTATGTGTTCTAGGTAATTCGAGAATGGTTTAGATTCACAATTTGGTCCACTGGAAAATGTTTTTTTAATTATTTTTTTAATAATAAGTAGTTGTTGATTTTAGAATGTTTCACATCGGGTCCGACAGACTGCGCTACTGACTAAGCATTATTATCAAGCGATACGAAGTTTGCTGGGTCAGCTAGTATACTTATATAATCCTAAACTATACTCGCATCTTTAAACTGCCTGGCAGAAAGAAAGATGACCTATTTTACTCGGCGAACCCAGGTCGACACGGGTTAGAAAGCCATTTTTTGCGATCCTTTCTAGTTTTAGTCTTTAGTCTATTCAGGGAAGTTTTAAATACAAGTTTTAATTGTTACAATATACACAATATGCCTACTTGCTATATAGCTGTAAAGACAGAACCTTAAACTTATGTGAGATGGTCATGTTCTTTTACATATTTTTGATCTGCATTACAGTTTTTGTATCAATAAACACATAAAAATTTTATAAACATAGTACAAGTTTAAGTTTGTTGTAATAATTGTATAGATGTCTTGTTGTTGTCTCTATCTAGAAGGGCGTCTGGTTGTTCGTTTCCTTATGCTACAGAAAATCGTCGATGATTCAATGTAATCAAGTCATCGTAAAGGCGAGTGCACACTTCACGCGTCAGTGACACTCGGTCAGTGGCGTGGCGGTCCCACGCGACGGTGCGCTCGGTGAGCCAAGCGCGAAATTTTGCGCTTTCTAACACTCGGGATGCTCACGAGTGTGACGGACGTTCTTAACATTATCATTAATTATATTACATGGAATATTTTATTAGAATCATTTATGAGAACAGATACGTCAAATAGATTTGAGTTAATTGTCAATATTATCATTCATTGTGATCAAATTTGTGTTATTAAAACTATATAAAACTAGGTAGTAATTCACTAGTCGAAAAAGACGATATTTGTTTGACATGTCGGTTTTTTTTTAATCTATTGGGAGGTTTCATCGAAAATGCTGGCAAACTCTTAAACATGAACTAACTGAAAAGTAAAATTAATTTGATATTATAGTCTGTATCACATTGTAATAGACTATAAAACCAAATCGAACCTCAGACTACTTTGCTCTGTATTTATTATAAGGCGGTTAGAGTATACACATAATACGATGTATGTTTCTTTCTAGGAAAAATATTTTTTATACGCATGCTAACTTTAAAAAATGGTGTTTTAACTGTGGTATCTGTAAAGCAGTAGAAATAGTATTAACCTTTACCAAAATTAAAATATTTTTACCTAAACCATTTTATAGTTACTTATATGATAGTTCCTTACGTGAAATTAATTATATTAATAATTTTAGATCCGAGAATTGAACCGTTCCGGGTTTCCTTATGCTATCATGTGAAATACCAGCCCGCTAGATCTCAGAGGCGACAACATACATCATACAATCTAAATATGAAAACAATACAAAAATCACCGTACTACGTAACGTCGACTTATAAGAAGCTGTTAAGTTAAGCTTAGCGGTTTAAAAGCGAGATTTAAGGTAAAAAATGAAGGCTTATAAATATGAAATGTTTCGAATGCGAGTCATGGTGTCGGCGAACGGAACGGTCACGCGCCGTGCGGCGTCACGGGACGTGATGCTCGTCACGCGTCGCCGAGTCGCACCGTTCATGTGAACGCGTCTTTACATTAACATACAACTTATCTTTGCATTTATTAATTTTAAAATATAAGCAAAACGAAAAAAGTTACACCGTGTAGCTACACGAAACCCCTTAACGAAATAATTAAGCGCAGCAAAAGCGCAAAAACCGACACTAACAATTTTATTATGCACCACATCACGTTTTGGTCATTCTTTTTTTGAAAGATAGCTAATGATTTCGAGATGATCCATTATTAACTTTATCAAAATCCGACTAGTAGTCTTTGAATTGTACTTAATAATGCAAAAATTTTAGTTTATGATGACGATCTCA
This sequence comes from Calephelis nemesis, assembly GCA_002245505.1. NCBI lineage: Eukaryota > Metazoa > Arthropoda > Insecta > Lepidoptera > Riodinidae > Calephelis > Calephelis nemesis. The sequence continues at coordinate 21,725 of NJDD01001044.1, forward strand.
CTATTGATGAGGTCTAGCGAAGACCGACGTACGTAAGAGGATGAGGTTCCTTTCCAAATAAGCCCATTCAAACGAATTGAGAACCTCCTCCTCCTTTGAAGTACATACAAACACATATATTCAGACCTGTCTGTCTGAACAGTTTTGTAAACTTTTGACACCACCTTCGGATAAAAACCGAGAGATTTAACCGTGAAATGTCAACCTAGGTCTCTTTGGATACCTACATCTATTCACATTCGCATCGTACGTCTGCTTTGTCAATCTTTCATCGGTCATCCATTCCACTTGACAAAACCAACGTAGCATTCCCTTTCTCATTTTAACACCATATCTTTATTTCAATCCCAATCTTTCTAGGATCTCACTGTTACGACCGCGGTCAGCGAGCGTAGCTCCACAGATTTTCCGTAGCGCTCTCATTTCGATCGCAACATACCTACATGCTTTTTCTGACACATTTAACTATTGCTTCCGTACAAGCACAAAATTATACAAAGCAAGTCTCGCACTCATGATCTCATTTTGAAATAGCTTACCTATATCTCCATTCACACTATTCCTTACACCACAAACCATAGTTTTTTTTTTGGCAATGCACCTTTGGTGTCTCTATGCGGCGTGAATTTCTCATTATCAGGAAATCCGTCTGCTTGTTTGCCTATCATTATCATAAAAAAATACAAAAGGATATAGGAACAGAGGAAACGACTTTGTTTTATATTTTGTAGTGATAATTCCGCAAATATTCTTTTTTTTTATGGTATTGGAAGGCAAACAAGCAAACGGATTTCCTGATGTTAAGAAATTCACGCTGCCTAGAGACACCAAAGGTGGTAATGATGCGTTGCCAACCTGAGGTCGGGATGTTAGGCCTAGAGCAAAAGTAAGTTTACCGGCTACCTTACCCTCCGAACCGGAACACGTCATGACGTTATGGCGGCAGGAATAGATAAGGCGGTGGTACCAATCCGGGCGAGTCGCTGCGAAACTCTACCACCTAGTCAGATGTCACGGTGTTAGTGACGGTGAGCCTATGCTCCCTTTTACGAGCTGCCTGGTAAGGAAGGCAGATGGTCTATTCTACAAAAGAGCCCGGACCAACACGGGGAAAATTCAAACAGAAACAGCGGTTTTTCCAAAAAAATTCTTTAAATCAAAACTTAAGTGAACAAAACACCACAATTACACATTAGTTGGTGCATACGATTCTGTGGTTATCATGCATACAGAATTCACCACCTTGACGATACGTTCGACACGGTCCGACTGTTACTTCTTAATTGTAAAACGTGTATAGTTTTGAATTAATGATCGAGTTGCTAAGGCTTTTAGTACTTAGACATAAAAATGTTGCTAATTTTCTGACAATATCCATGGTATTTCAAAATTTTAAAATGGGTGGTGGGATGGGTTTTGCTCGAGGCCTAACATCCTGACTTCAGGTTGGCATCGCATCATTAACAACTTTGGTGTCTCTAGGCGGCGTGAATTTCTTACCATCAGGAAATCCGCCTGCTTGTTTGCCTTTCTATAACATAAAAAAAACCCCGTGTTGTGTCCAAATTTCTTTGACATCTGACTAGGTTGTAGAGTTTCGCAGCGACTCGCCCGAATTGGTACCACCACCTTCGGCCTTACCTGTTCCTGCCGCCATAACGTCATGACACGTTCTGGTTTGGAGGGTAGGGTAGCCGGTAAACTTGCTTTTGCTCGAAGCCTAACATCCCGGAATCAGGTTGGCAACGCACCATTACCACCTTTGGTGTCTATAGGCGGCATGAATTTCCTACTATCAGAAAATCCGTCCGCTTGTTTGCCTTCCATTATCATAAAAAATAATGAACACCTCACTGAACAAAGAGGTGCACTTCTTCTTTCACGACCAGGGATTGGGATCTGTCCCTAATTTTCCTAGTTGGTTCAAGACTCTTTTAAAGAATATAGGCAGTTGGCTTTATCAACAAGTAGTTCGTAGGTTTTGAGCGTCGTTTTGGTAGTCGCTAACACAGTGACCAAAACCATTGTAGTTTTTTTTATGTGATGAGACAGTGAACAAGCTCACAGCTCACCTGAGTTAGTAGAGTTACGGCTAGCCCTGGTAACTTTTTTATCTATCAGGAAACTTTCAAGAAATCCTTGTAGCTTGGTTGCTTAACTATCCTATAGAATACTTTGATTTTGATTGCCGAGATATTTGCAATAACTTGCGTGTCGTCGATAAATGTTCATGCTAAAGACAACACCAGTCATGGTACAATGATTCTAGGCTGTGTCGGAATGCGGCTGGTAAATATTGGCACATGGCAGACGCGATAAGATACACGATACATGATAACACTAACTAATATTATACATATCGTTAACATTACGCAACATACGACTAATGTTATCACATGTATTCCATTTGTAATACTGCGTTGTGACCACCCGATCAACCGTTGGTGGAATAACGCACCTTATAATGGAATAATCCATTCGAGTAGGTTGATTTATTGTGTTGGTGATTTTTCCCTGTGTTGATCCGGGAGCTCCATGTAGATTAGACTATCTGTCTCCCTGGCGCCCTTCAGATAGAGAGGTTATATGGTTCAGTACCAACGAGACCACTGTTGTAAAGTGTGCAGCAACTTGCCTGGGTACGGATCCACCACCTTACCTATTACTGTCGCCATAATGACAATGTCATTTTCCGGTCATTATGCGTCAAACATCAGTTTCATGAAATTTGAAAAAGGATTCCAAAGTTACTGCTATTCTTTTTATGGAAGACCAGTCAAATCAGCAAGCGATCACCTGATGATATTCCCGCCATCCATAAGTAACTACTAGCAGTCTCTCGATTTTCAGTGGCGCACCATTTACATTAAGACAAACAATCTTGATGGTCCCGTTTGTTTTATTTGAAGAAAACATATTAAAAGAAAGGCAACCAATTTTATTACAAATACTTAACAGCATACGACTTTATGACGTCCAGAACAATCAACACAAAGCAATTATTTTATTGTACCTCACGAGGCACAACTTTCCCCATCACAAAGGACTAATAAAACAGCGGTGCCAGTCAAGAGAATCGCTTAAAGCCGGCCTCTCGAGAAGGAAACAAAAAAGAAAGTCCGGGTACCGTTCGTCGACCCACATGGCCGGCCGGCGGAAGCAACGCGGAGATACGACGACGTGACTCGGGATAAAAACGAAATTGAAAAATTACACCATAGATGTGTCTGTACACAGTAATCACGCGGGCTGAAATAGCTTGGATTGTTGGGTCGGCGGCCGCGGGCCACGAGTCACGATTTCAGTAACGAGGTTTTATTGTGAGGCAAACGAGCACATGAATTTTTTTTTCGATAATGGAAGGTAAACAAGCAGACGAATTTCCTGATGGTAAGAAATTCACGCCGCCTAGAGACGCCAAAGGTGGTAATGTCGTGTTGCCAACCTGAGGCCGCGATGTTAGGCCTCGAGTAAAAGTAAGTTTACCGGCTAACTTACCCTCCAAACCGGAAGACGTCACTGGCAAGCATTGGACGTTATGGCGGTAGGAATAGATAGAGCAGTGGTACCAATCCGGGTAAGTCGCTGTGAAACTCTACCACCTAGTATGATGTTACGGTGTTAGTGACGGTAAGTATATGCTCGCCTTTTACAAGCTGCCTGTCAGGAATGCAGATGGTCTATTTTGCAAAGGAGCCCGGACCAACGCAGGGAAACTATGGTAAAAAATACAGATTACACTAAGAGGATGTCCACTGAGACAAAAGATCTCGTGGTTGAGCTAAGCGTAAAGTTAATTTGTTGTTCGAGTCCTACAATTACTTGCTGAGATTGGCTTATCTAATCGTGCAGCAACGACAGTGCTTCCCATTGGTTTGTTAGCCGATACTCACGTGAGAGCAACTCGGCCCCAGGTTGGCATGGTATTACCATTTATAGTATCAAAGAAGTGTATTACTGATCACGAGGAAACCGATTTGTCTTTATGCCTTTAAAAGTAATAAAAAGACAGCATGATTTCGAAGTCTTGGTTATGAAAATGGAATAGGGATTTTTTATTTTTTAAATATAGCATACAGAACTATTGGATCAGTTTGAATTACTGTTGTATATTTTCTTAATAGTTATTACAATTTTTAATGTAAAATTTTGATACTTATTTCTGTAATTATTAACTTTTTGATATCAATCAGACATCAGTTACACCAGGCGGTCTATCAGAAACCCCATCAACAGTTACTTCTGCTGATAAGTCTCGTCTGTGAATTATCTAATTTCTAGTTACAGTTGAGATCATTTATATGGAAGAAGGTAGCTATGTAGTAGTATTCATCTCTCGATTCGGATATTTCGACACAGGGAAGATCTATTTTTGTTTCTTCACAAGAATCTATATATTATGTAATCACTACACAGAGCTAATAATAAACAATCAAATTAGTAGAACATTGAACCGTGCCTTTCTAAGGGATCAGTGGCCTGTTGTAAAAGCACCCAGCGAAGGTAGAACGGCCGGCCTTAACCAGAATGCCTGCGCGCTGACGTCGGCCGTGCGGTTAGAAAGTTGCTTTGCGTCACGGCGCATCAGGTTCAACGACCCCATACATGCCCTGCTTGAAACAGGGTTGAGACTAAGCAAGTTGAAATCATGCATTGAACTGCGATTTATCAACAATATCCAATAAACACAAGACAGCAGAAAGTTTGAGTCTTAAGTAAACATGAAAACCAAAATTGAAGACAGAGTACATGAAGCTCTACGAGAAGTGCTGGTGTGGTAATCAACCTTCCTCCAAGAACAGACAAAGTTTAAGACAGAGTAATAGAAGTGCTGGTGTGGTAATCAACCTTTCTTCAAGAAAAGAGCGAACTCATTTCTTAAAGACCGAAAAACGCGTTTGTGATACTCCTGGTGTTGCGGATGTCAGTGGTTGGCGGTGATCACTTTCCATCAGGTGACCTACTTGCTCGGTTGCCTCCTTTTATATAGAAAAAAAAGTGAGACCTAGTGAACAGGAATGAGCAGCTGTAGAAAGGGGTTTAATTAAGAAAATGAGTTATGAGTTTGGTATTAATCAAATAGATACTGTTCTTCTTTTACAGGACGAGGCTTTAATGTTTTTTCAGTAATAATCTGTCGATGTAATAACTAGTAAGCCCTTCACAAAACAAAATGTTATCAATAACTATAGAGCACTCTATCGTATTTACGGTCTTATAAATTCTCGCAAACACAGAGTTATCGCATCCATAACATACATAAATTAGTAACGTTACCAATATGGATCTAGGTTGATATGGACGGTTATGGAAGACAATATGGAAGATTGACATTCCACGATCAGATCACTCAGATATTATTCGAGGGTGGTGTCACGAGTATTCGAAACCAGCGTGTTTGTATGAAAAGGGTAATGAACGTAAAGGAAGCCAAACAGGTTTGTCAGGATCGTGAGGTCTGGCACTCAATATTCTCTGCCTAACCTGTAAGGGATTTGGCGTAAAGATATGTATGTATGTACCAGTATGAGAATATCCAGGTTTAGACTCTGTAACGAAATTCTGAACAAAGCCGATCTTGAAGACATAAATTTTCCGCTGAAGTAGTGAACAAGATTACAACCAAACAAGAACAAAAAAAAACAAAATTACAATGGTGGCATCATCAGAAAAGCTACCATCACCATGAGAATGACAAAGAAATTTTGGATACTTCAAGAGTTTTGCAAGAACAGCAGTGACTTGGTGGATTGCAACGGTATCGTATAGAATTTAGTATGGCGAGATCAACGAGCAAATGGATTTTTTGTAAAGGTTTTTTTGCGAAGGTATGCAAAAATAGATGGATGTTTTCACACGAAAACTACTAAACGGATTTAGATGAAACTTTACAGGGATAAAGTTTATACACCAGAATAACATGTGCGCTGCAATTTATACTATAAAAAAATATTTAGCACGATGGCGAAGCGGTAGCGGAAGCTAGTAACGCACAAAATATTTTCCATGCCCTACTTGTCGTTTGGTATGCTTACGAAACTGACGACGAGATATACGTATTTTTCGCGTTAAAGCCTTATTTTCCGTCTTTTGCCAGTTTTGATTTATTTTGACTCCCTGCAGTTATTTCGGCAGTAGTCACACTGACCTGTTGATAATGACAAATAAAAACCTCACTGTCCATAGACAACAGAGATGTGAGAGCTATCTGTATCTGTAATGTAGTTACTCATAAGAACCATCTCGTTCACATGAGCTTTCAAACGCAAGAACATGCATCTAAATCGATCCATTTCTTTTAGGAGGTGGTGGGTAAACGAGGCAGCAGGAAGTAGGATTAAATAAGAATTAGCTTTCTCCATTTGAACAACCCTAGCTTGCATCACGTAGCATTGGCGACCTCGTTCGGTAACGAGCGGCAACGTAACGTAGTCGCTGCGACGGTTGCCATTTTAACATTAACATTTAACACATGTCACATTGTCTGAGGTTTGTTCAGATTATCCAAGCTTTCTTCTTGACATCTTTTTATCGTATTTTCCAGAAAATTCTATAATTTTATACAGAATTTAAAAAAGTACAAAGCTATACCTTAAAAGTTTAGTACCTTAAAAGTTTTTGGGGTAACTTATTTTTGGTTGGTTTGTAACATTAAAAAAACTAAATCAAAATCCATTGCGTAGTTTTAAGATCAAGCATACATAGGGACAGACTGACAAGCGGACGATAGGGTCGACACATCCATATGCTAAAAAGCTCAAGACTAGAATTTATTATCTAAATGCAACGATCTCAATTATTAAAATGCATATAATAAATCTGTAAAATATACATATTATTACATACTATACATATAATAAATCTGTAAAAGGGTAAATTCTGTACATTGAAAATATTGAAAAAATTAATAGCAGGAGGTGTTACTGGATAGATACCAAACCAAATGCGTGATTAAAAAAAAATTGTCTATCTGTCTGTCTGTATGTTCAGGCATTACGTGAAAACTAAATGTTCGATTTCAATGAAACTTGGTATAATTATACCTCCTTACTTGGTATAATTATATCCTGGGCATAAAATGGGATACTTTTTATCCTGGAAAAATACGTAGAAAAAAAATCTTAATTTTTCAGTTTTATCACGCGAAGACCGACATCCGCGCGGACGGAGTCGCGAGTGAAAGCTAGTTTACAAATAAATAAAACCCGTGTTTACAGTTCTAAGCCTTGAAATACCAATTATTGTTAGCAAAGTTGCAAGTTTAAATCCCGGTCAGGGGCATAAAGGTGTGATGAAAAATATTTGTTTTACACCATATTATCCAGCAAACAATTTGACGACATGCCCTCGAAGCGTCGATAAATATAAGTGGTCCTATTGATTGCTCAAACGTGATCACTCGTCTATACGCGATACTAGCTACTTCAGCACCGCGAAAACTGCTTAAAACCTCGTCAGTGCTCATGTTTGTGTGAGCAATTTGATGAATGATAATCCACGGCCTTAAAATTTCCCGATGCATCAGCCTAACGTCAATAATTTCCACTTTCGCTATCTAGTATGTAGGGTAGGATACCTACCCTGTAATCTTTCTGACAAGGCTTTACACACCAGTCTCAGATTGGCATCGAACGCATTATGAGCACCTTCGCTCAGTACATCATCAGCCGGAGGGCCTCCCCCAAAAAGCGCTACAAGTCACAGTCACCAACCCAAAGCCTTTAGCTTTTATAAAGTGCTTGGTTGCTGTGGATCTCTCTTTCATTATCGTCAGCATCAGCCGGAGGACATCCGCTGCTGGCCTCCCCCAAAGAGCGCCACAAGTCACGATCACAAACCGCTTGTACTCGGCGACTCCCCGCGACTTTGACCAGAACATCAGTCTACCGGGTGGGAGGTCAACCAACACTACGTCCTCCGGGTTGGAGTCCGCCACTCGAGAACTTTTCTCCAGCGGTTGTCGCCAGCGGTTGTCGGTTCTGCTAGCAAAGTGGGCTGTCCATTGCAACTTCAGCTTGCTGACTCTCTGGACTACGCCGGTTACTCTCGTTCTCTTGCGGATCACCGAATTACTGATGATATCTCGCAGAGAAACACCGAGCATAGCTCTCTCTATGGCACGCTGACCGACTCTAATTAATGAAGAAGAATCTAATTAATTGAGAGGCCCACACTTAACGGCCAAGTCTCAGTTCCGTATGTCATCACTGGTAACACACTCTGGTCAAAGACTTTCAACTTTACTTAAGTTGTTAAGTACATTTGAAGTGTGTTTTTTAGAAATCCATCTGCAGAAAACGGCCTACAGTACGATAAAAAAAAACTTTAATAAAATAATTAGATCTTAAACCAGCCTTTCTCTTGGCAGTTATTTCCCTCAAGTACACACCAGCCAAAGTATCCTTGTAACCGATTTGATGAGATACAAGTAACTTAACTCTTGATATTTATACTGAACTAACGTGATATTGGAGTAGTGAAGGTAGGGTGACCATGTTTAAGGGTTATTTAAGACAGGACGTAGTCACACACACAGTACAGTTATTTCTATAAAATGAAATTATGATAGAAAAAAAAACTTACTGACTATACAAGCGGTAGATGGGCATTCACTAAGATACTATGAAAGATAGCAGGCTTGTTTGTTTTACATTTGCTTTAAATATACACAAATAAGGCACTATTACAAGTAAGTACAACGGATTCTAAACAGATCACCTACAAAAATTATCATTCAAAAAAGTATAATTTATTTCATCCAGTAAAACAGTCTATGTGTGGTAAACCTATTCCTCGAAAATTATCAATAAATTCAGTAAGAAGTTCTAAATACACATAAATCATAATTCATACGGTCAAAATGAACTTTTTTTGTAGAATGCGAATGTCGGTCGATTTTCCACGGTTTTAAGTGCATTACTTAGCACCACTTGCTTCCATGTTCCTGGCTTAAGTATTTAACTCTGTGTTGGCTTCTAACTAGCGTAAAATCACTTTATATTTGACAGTTTAACTCGTTATTAAATTTAAAACAGGAACGTTCAAGGGGCCCTTAGAAATTCTTATTAACCTACTTTGGCTAATCTCAATCATAATATAAATTATGAGATCTTATTACTTTAATTTCGAGGAATTCTAAGTTGAGAGTGAAGAGTGACATTTCATTATCGAAATTTTGTGATCTTGAGTCATAATTTGCAGGAAAATTGTAACTTGCGAAAAGTTTAAAATGTTAATTATTTGAGATGCTGCGAATATTTGGGGAATCCAAAATTTTAAATGTAGATAGCATACGTTTATTATGATTTAAATAGTAAAACGTAAAGAAAAGTAAAATGTTTGTATGCTTTTAACATGTTATAAAAAAAAATTATGACTAAATATTTTTTAAGGAAATTTATTATAATTTGTGATCCAGAAAAGAAAAAATAAGAAAAAAATTACTACGTATTTTCAATTCTCATATTTAAATCAGTCATTTTTCAGTTTAAATCAGTTATTTAAGATTTTTTTATTGCATAACACTGTATTCCGCTTAGTAGTAGATGTATGCGTCTATTGGACGCAGCGTTTATTGGACGTACTCGTGCAAGTATAAGTCCATCATGCAAGTGCCATGCAGTTTTGAATCAAATTTTTCCGAAGCCTGATATATTTATCCCTAAAATGCATACTGTATTTATTCTTTCTTAAAGAAGCGAATTATTCTAACAGATGCGAAATTGTTCCTCCTACTAACCTTATAAATGCGAAAGTTTGTATGTTTGTTACACTTTCAAGCTAAAACTGCTGAAATGATTTTCTTGAAATTTGGCACACACAGAGGGTAACGTAGATTAACCCATAGGACAGTTTTTATACCGAAAACATGTTCCCGTGGGACCATTAACCACGCGGGCAACGCCACGGACAACAGCTAGTGTCTTATATAAGTCAAACATTTTTGAAGTTAATTATGTAGTTTTTTCAGATACAATGTTTCAAAGCATATGGTGCACCTACACGTGACAGGTCTGGGTTCGACGTCCGGCCTTAGCCTACTTGAATGACGTGAAGGGGCCCAGGCGTTCCCCACCAAATGCCACCGCACTCGACTAACTTGTTTTGTAAAATAAGGTCATACTTAACTTTTAGTTAGTTTTTATACAATAATATGTAGGTATCACTGAATCATGTTCTGTGACTGATTATACATCGAAGAACAAAATTGTCTTAACTTTTTTATGTCAATTAACACCTTTCTATACTTTACTAGCAGTGTTCCGCAGATTCGTCCTCACATAAGCTATGCTTCTTTTGGATAACGTGACTTTCTAATGGCGAAATAATTTTCATGATAGATGGAGAACGTTTACAATTTACCTTTACTAATATAATATAATATTATGTTTTGCCTTAAAGTCTTATTAACCAAAAAGGTAAAACTTAGGAATCTACACCAGTCTTTTTTTACTACACTTTTATCTCGAAAACCTAATGGGTTACTAGCATTCTGCCTGCGGATAGCGAAATACCTATAAAACCTCTGCAAACTCTTTAGATTTATAACACTAGCATGGTAAATAACGAACGAGCGTACGCATTTCATGACAATCGTCATCTACTTATACAAAAGATAGCAATCACTCACTCACCACACAAAAGTACGCCAACGTCATAATTTGCAAGATATCACACGAACAAAGAGCTTTTTCATTTACCTATTAGGAGAACAGCCGAGGGAGTTCTAGCTGCTTGCCAAGGGAGGCATTTCCTGGACAACGCAATTTAGGCGTATTCACGGAAAGAATGAAAAGAAAATTTGTATACTTTCCCCGCTATCTTTCCTTTTCTCTACCAAGAGACTCGAGGCTCATTGTACTTAGTATAAGCCTTTAAAAGTATGATATAGAAGATAGGATTGCAAAAAATCAACATCAAATATGTTCCAGTAATTAAACGAAATCAATTTTAATTTAAATTTAAAAAAATAAAAAATAAACAGAACGAAATGGTTCAGGTCACAAGGCAAACACACACAAAAAGTGGACAAGAAACATTTATAGCTGCTCATTCTGCAAAGGTGCTGGTAACTAACGCGGTGAGGAAAACAGAAACATGTGTACCCCTAACCTGTTTTCTGATGCCGTAACCAAAACCTGGCCTCAACACTCAAGAACACCTGACCACTTAAAGGTCGCTAGTTAAATATAAATAGCTATCCGTTAGGTAATGTTAGCATCTCAGTAGAAATCTTGCATAACGGCCAGTGTTGGCAATGTTTCGCAACGGCAACGTAACCTGGAGTGATGAGACTCGGCAATGGTGGCTTACATCACGTCATATGTTCACGAAACCGGTCAGCTGCGAGACTAGAGAAAATCACTTCACAGGTTTAGTGGGTGGAAGGTCTAACAGGCATCATGGAGACTGACATGAGAAGGAGGATTGATTAATATGGTTGCGGAATCTTTATATATATAATTCTTCTGTGAGTGTGTATGTCACTGAACTCCTCCTAGACGACTGGACCGATGTCGATGAAACTTTTTGTATGTGTTCTAGGGAATTCGAGAATGGTTTAGATTAACAATTTGGTCCACTGGAAAATGTTTTTTTAATTATTTTTTTAATAATAAGTAGTTGTTGATTTTAGAATGTTTCACATCGGATCCGACAAACTACGCTACTGTCTAAGCATTAATGTCAAGCGATACGAAGTTTGCTGGGTCAGCTAGTATACATATAAAAATCTACATTAATTGTCATTATCTCTGTCGTGATAATTGTAAGTGTAGGCATTTTGGGCATCGTGTTAAAAGTAAATTTGTGTACAAGCTGAGTTCACAGTAAGACATACTAATAGGGTAAGAGCCTATGAAACCTAGACCTTAGTTATTTTGTAAAAGCTGAAAGTTTGTCAGCGCATGCTCCCAACACAGGTAATAACGATAGGAAACGATAACGTGGCTTTGGCAGGTAATACCGATTCAATATCATCAAATAATAAAAAGCGGTTTTTTGTATAACCTTCAGAAAATGATTAAAAATTACGTTATTAATTGCCAGACACTTTACATCGTGTAAAGTGTCTGGCAATTAGACACCCATAATGTGCATAAAACTACAATTTTACTTACTAAAAAGGTCTGGGGTTTACGGCTTCTTAAAATATAAGATTGAAAAATTATTAAATACAATATGCCTTTTGCCATACAAAAAAACTATTCTTCATCTTAGAAGTGAGTCGTGACATCACCATCTAAGTGATGTGGCACTTTTTTGAATAACCACTCCTATAATTTCTTACTTGTATAAGATATTGCAAATAGCTTTACACAATGTAATATTATTATACTTTATACTTTTTTAATACATGGCTTTTGTGGTTGGTTGTTAAAAATTCCTTTTTAAATACCAGCCAGTAAATACTATTAAAAAAGTATAAAGTTAAATAATAGTACAAAAACGAAATATCAGAACGTCTACCCTAAGATATGCTTGCACTGCCTAACTACCTTCTCTCCAAGAGTTTCGTGGTATTTTTAAATCCTCATAACTTTTATCCCGATTCTACTCAATAAATCTTTTTTCAGATTATGATGCCAGTTATGGACTAATTAAAACTTTAAACAACAACTCTTTAAAATTTTAAGTTATCGCTATCTTCTTTCCACGAGAGCAATTGAAAGAAAAAAAACACTGTTAGTGCTGTCAAATAAGTCTGTAAACGTCATTCCTACAGACGTTTAATCTATCACTCGGAAATAGTTGATTAAACACATCACGATTTGACATGTCCGGACTAATCTGACATGCCTAAAGTGTTTCATCTCGTTTGTTTT
>NJDD01001044.1:44360-62500 GCA_002245505.1 Calephelis nemesis
CCAGGGCCTCATGAAGTCAAGATCAACACCTGGACCGCTAGACCACAGAGGCGATTATTTTAAGTATCAGTCAAATCGATTATTCAATTCATATCTTCACCAGCTTTAGAAAGATTTTAAATTTTTATTTTATTTGAAAGCACATATTTCTATTGCCATCAATCCATCTAATGATGGAATCCCAGGCAAATCGAAGAAAATATTAAAATTTTTGTATACCTAGATCTTACTTATTGATATCCAAGTTTTTTTATGTAAAAAAGACAGCGAATAAGCTCGCGTCTCTCGTGATGGTAAGAGTGAGGTGGTCTATAGACACCATAGACGTCATAATATATCCGAGTGATCTGATCGTTGAATGTCAACTTTGGTCTCCTCGGGTAGCTACATCCAACCACATTCGCATTGTACATCTGCTTTGTCAATCTTTTATCTATCATTCTTTCCACATGACCGAACCAGCGGAGCATGCTCTTTAGCATTTTACACCAACACTTTCTTTTAATCCCACTCTTTCTCGGATATGTATGTATGTAGGTACCTTAATTATAACGATGCAATATTTCCACCGTCTTCTGTTATAGTGAAGTTCACCTCTTTATGAAGAACTTGATCCATGAAGCTTTTAAGCACATTCCCGTCAGGGGCAGATATTTGGGTGTATAATGAATATATATGTCTGTATTTCTGTCACTGGCAGTTCAATAAATGTATTTTATTACATACTTTATGGATCATAAATTTACATGTTAACAGTTATTATTGTAAATCATTGACTAACATACATATCACGAGCATAATATAATTTATCTCTGTGTGTTTCAAAAATGAAAAATAAATAAACTTTCCATCAACGGTTGCTGTAATAAGATACAGCATAAAATTCTTTTAATTACACTTTTCTACAGTATTCTTTATTATATACTAGCGGCCCGCCTATGCTTCGCACGGGTATAAAATATACACATAAACCTTACTCTTCAATCACTTTATCTATCAAAAAAACCGCATTTAAATCCGTGGCAGTCTTAAAGATTTATGCATACAAAGGAACAGAGGAAGCGACTTTGTTTTATACTTTGTAGTATTTTATTTGCAAAAGCCCTGATGATGCTGTTTAAATTGAAATAATTGACTTTAACTACAAAAACATCTATAACAGAGTGTATAGTTTCCCCTTAATGGTCCACGTTCGCTTACTGGAATAGGCTAATGCCACTCTCCCTGGCTCGTAAAGCCTAGCCTAGCTGGTAAGAAGCGAGCATAGGTAAAATGGGTCTTGAACTTGAAGTACCACCCCCAGCCAGCCCGGGTCCGGTCAAAAGGCCACTTATAATACCTAGAACAACAATTTTTGAGGAATAAGACACGGTCTAAAATGGAAAACTGAAGCGATCATTTAGCGTTAAGCCAGTACAAGGAGGTGGAACATGGGAAGTGTTTTTTCCCTGTATTTTAAGATAAAAAAAAATGAAAACATCCGACATTGTGACATCCGACTAGGTGGTAGAGTTTGGCAGCGACTCGCCCAGATTGGTACCACCGCCTTACCTATTCCTGCCGCCATAACGTCATGACGTGTTTCGGTTGGGAGGGTAAGGTAGCCGGTAAACTTACTTATGCTCGAGGTCTAACATCCCGACCTCAGGTTGGCAACGCACCATTACCACCTTTGGTGTCTCTAGGCGGCGTGAATTTCTTACCATCAGGAAATCCGTCTGCTTGTTTGCCTTCCTATAACATAAAAAAAAAGAAAAAGTTCATAAAAATCTTAATCACACCGAATAAGTATCACTATGTACCCAAATAAATAAAATTACAAATCCACTTGAGAAATGGGTTTTACTTGTGAATAAATATACGCCTCTGTGGTCTAGCAGTTCAGGTGTTGGATTTCGCTTCATGAGGTCACGGGTTCGCTTCCCAGCAACTAAAACAAAATGTGGTTTTTCCAATTTTCTAATAAATAAACGTTGCTCGGTATTATATGTGTGCCCAGTTGGCGATAAGCTTGCCATCATTCACATTGTGAGACTTAATATCTTCGGCTAGTCCTGGGTGCCCTGGTAGTGCCTCTGCCTACCTCATCGGGGATATGGTCGTGAATAATTTGTATACGTATATCAAATTAAATTTAATAAACGCAGATGGTGTCAAGAATCTCCGAAATCGACGTGTTTGTATCAAAAGAGTAAAATGTCAGGAAGCTAGGCAGGTCAAGGATAGTGACATTAGGCACTCGATACTCTCTGCCTACCCTGTAAGGGACTAGGCGTGAAGATAATTAAATTAATTAAACACTCTGACGCAGAAACATATAATGTTTTTAATTTAAAAATAATCTTAAAATCAAAACCTTGGACTTAACGCTGAGGCCCCGACTGCGTTATCGTTGTAATGCTAGACGAGTGCGCACAGACTACTAAATTCCGTTTTAATTAAGTCGGAAGTGGAGTCGTGCATCCCATCGGAAGTGGCTTCAAACCTTCAAAGTTCGAGGCTTGAATCACTAATTGATATGGTAATGTCGAGGTAATGAGATAACAGATCGTATTTGTGCAATTTGTGTTTCACCCAATTCGGCAAAGCCAAAAACAAGGTTTTTTTCATGATATTGGAAGGCAAACAAGCAGACGGATTTCCTGATGGTAAGAAATTCACGCCGCCTAGAGACACCAAAGGTGGTAATTGTGCGTTGCCAACCTGAGGCCGGGATGGCCTGAGCAAAAGTAAGTTTACCGGCTACCTTACCCTCCAGAACACGTCATGACGTTATGGCGGCAGAAACAGGTAAGGCGGTGGTACCAATCCAGGCGAGTTGCTGCGAAACTGTACCACCTAGTAAGATGTCACGGTGTTAGCGACGGTAAGCATATGCTCGCTTTTTACGAGCTGCCTCGCAGGAACACAGATGGTCTATTTTAAAAAGTAGCCCAGACCAACACAAGGAAGGTTTATGATTTTATATGAACACCATACATTCTTTGTATTTGATAGACCGTCATGGGTAATAATTTGAATTTTGAAACAGTAAGATGATGGTAATTGATGTATGTATATATGTAGGTATTTACGCGTGTTTCACCGTAAAGTCTAAATTAATAAGCCGATTTTGATGAATGCCATACAGATTCGTTACGTTCAGGGCGACAGAAATTTTAAGCTAACAAAATCAATGCGCTGGATGCCACATACAATAAAACTTAAATATGTTTATAACTCCCGACAACTACATACTTGTAATGTAGTTATGATGCCACATACAGACACACACACAGTTACGTCAAACTTCTAACACCCCTCTATTTCCATCGGGGTAAAAAAGAAAGGGTTTTAGTTTAAACATTTAACTATATCTCGGGAGTTGTTCAATGAAATGTAACAGGTAAAATATTTTGAAACTTTTTGCATGTTTAAAATAACAACTGCAAAGGCAAAGAAGCAGAGAAATACACGCCAACGGTGCGTCGCCAACCAGAATCTTGGATATTTATTATTTATTAAGGCTTATGGTTTTTGGAATTGGAGCGTCTGAAGTTAGAAGCTTGGCTCTACATGTCATCTAATAACTTACTAAAAGTGCGAACCATATTGACTCGTTTGGCAACATTTTACATGAAATTCCTAGAAAGAAAAGAAAGAAAGAAAAATATTTATTTGCGGAATATGAGTGTTACAAAGATGTTACAAAATTATTTAGGCGTTTCTATATATTCACCAACTTGTCGTGTGCAAATATTTTAATAAGTAGTTATTAATTAGATTAGTTATTTTAATTATTTACTTACTATTTAAACACTGTTTATTGTATTGATTACAAGATTATTTATTAATACAAACAATTTTTAGAATATAAATTAATTTATCCCTATCTAACGTAAACTATTATTTTTAATGGTCGATAAAATTGAATTTCTAATTACCATAAACATTGCCCGGGATTGAAGATGTGCCCGGCTTGCGATAGGCTTGCTACCTATCATATTTTGGGACTTAGTGTCTTTGGCTAGTCGTGGGTGCCCTGGTTTATCCTCTGCCTACCTGTTTAGGGATTTGTGCATGAAGATACTTAATTGGTTGACACATACACAATCGTCATAATATTTTCGAAACATAGCATCGTTATACACATTTTATCATAGATATGCAAAATCGGTAGCGGTTGCCAAATTTGCGTTCTAAACCATTTGATTTATGCCAAAGCGTAACTGCGTTGAACTCACTTCTCAGTACTCACTGCAGTGTTAACCAATTTGGAAAACAATGGACCACACATTATAAGAACACTGGTCGAACGTAACAGGAAAATGTGTAGTTAAATTTAAACGTCAACTATTACTCTAAGAAGTTTGTTTGCACGTTTAACCTATCTATACGTACTATGTCATTAAATCATAAACGAGCTGTCTGTACTTTTAAGATTAATAAAGTGGCTAAGCGTAAATTGAACTCGTCCTTGGACGGTTCCGTTGTACGAGTCACTACATAGTATAAAATAAAGTCGCGTTCTCTGTTCTATGTCCCTTTATATGCTTAAATCTTTAAAACTACGCAAAAGATTTCTATGCGGTTTTTCTAAAATAGATAAAGTGTTTAAGGCCCCATACTCAGTCAGCCAGAAGAGCCAATCACCGCACTCCCCCGTTCCATGATTACTATGAAGTATTGCGCTCTAAAGTAAACGTCTTAAGCGACAAATCACTACTTTTGACACTATAAAAGTAATTTGAAAAAAAGTATAAAAACTGAAACACTTATCTTTTAGGTATAGTACTTATAGTTTATGTTAAATCTGGTGTCGATATTTTCATAATTGAAGTAGACAGTTGGGTTTTGCTTTCAAAAAAGGGTTAACTTATTGATTTTTTTCTATCGAGCAAAGTGAAATGAATCGTGATTTGGAAACACTAGTCTTATAAAGCATATTCATGTTAATCTTGTGTATTTTTGTCAGCAAGATCCATGATTGCTTTGTATGAAAAAAACATTATACTGCTGACGTATTTTAGCATACATGGACCCTTAAAGCAGAATGTTTACATATAAATTTTATACCCGTGCGAAGCCGGAGCGGGCTGTTAGTCTATCTATATAACATTAATGAATCGCAAAGGAGCTAAAGAAGTAGAAGTAATGATTTGAAGGTAAACAAAGTGGCTAAGCATGACTCGGACTTGTCCTTCGACGGTTCCGTTGTTGGTATATTATAATATACGAGTACTTATCTGGTAGTAAGAAGCATAGATTAAGATATTGTTATCTTATCTATTATTTATTATTGAGAATAGTAAGAAGCATTTGACTACATTTCTTCAAATACCAATATTATAATACACCGGCAAAAAAACATTTAATAATTTTCATAAAATTTGTATTTCATAAGTAACATTTGCGATTTTTGATAATGTGCTATATCTCAAATACTGCTAACTATATCATATTTGATCTAATTACCGTTGAAAGTTTTAGTTAAAATCAGCAGAACAAGATTTTTTTGTTGATTTACACTTATTTTATAAGTTGGAGGGAGGGAGATGTACACATTTTAGCAATTAGGAAATACATATACATATTTTCAACAAAATGAAAGGGAGTTTATTTATTTCAGGAATGCGTACGTTTAAAAGTTGTTACAAAATACTTATTCGCACCAACATATTCTACCACAATGAGGCGTGCAAATATTTTATTAATTGACTTGGAGACAAACATGGTTCTAGGATTTTATTATGATATTGGAAGGCAAACAAGCAGACGAATTTCCTGGTGGTAAAAAATTTAAACAGCCTCGAGACACCAAAAGTGGTAATGGTGCGTTGCACACCTAAATGTTCCTACTAAAGCGGAACACGTCAACAGCAAGCATTGATGTTATGGCGGCAGGAATAGATAAGGCGGTGGTACCAATCCGGGCCAGTCGTTGCGAAATTCTAGTAGTACAGCACTAGTGACGGTAAGCCTATGCTCGCCTTTTACGAGCTGCCTGGCAGGAAGGTAGATGGCTTATTTTGCAAAGGAGCCCGGACCAACACGGGGAAATATTGATGGATTAATTAAGGAGGTACCATACAGTTGGCCGGACTGAAGGAAAATAATCCGAATACGGAAACGGACAAAATTCCGTATCTCTGTCATTCGGCTACGGAACGCTAAAATATAGGAATGTAATAATGTATTTATACAAGCAAAATTTTTTTAACGGATGAGTTAATGGTTTACTGTGAACAATACCTTAATTAAGTGTGGCTCCGTATCGGCTATCACATACGTGGCCACATTACAAATGTAATCGTTTACATTCAGTGGAGAGCCAATCGGCATTGTCCAATCACATGAATAAAACATACGACTTCTTACTATTCTATAATTGCAATAACGTATACACCAGGAATTAATGAGATTTAAGAAATAAGATAAACTTGTGGTCGCTCGTTGGTCGAAATTCGACCATAATAAAATTTAATATCTTGTTGATAAGAACGCCATCTTCATTTCTCAAGACCAACTGTTTGGTTTGAAACTTTTTAGTGCGCCATCTGTGATCTTTTATCGTTATCATCATTACAGTTGTTTGTATGTATCAAATGCATGGTAGTGTGGGTAATGTTTTATTTAGTGATTTAATGCACTTTATAAACATTATTATTGAAAAATATAGCGTACTGCACTTCTCCCACACATAAACTATAAGTGCGCCAAATTTTATGCTTCTGCGTCCGCGCAATTTTCATTAAAAGGGGTCCAAAGTTTTGGCATCACGTATTAATTAATATATAGATCAACTCAGGATTGCTCAGCGTGCTATGGAAAGTGCTACGCTCGGTGTTTCTCTCCGAGGTATGATCCGCAATTCGTTGATCCGCAAGAGAACGAGAGTAACCGACATAGTCCAAAGAGTCAGCAAGCTGAAGTAGCAATGAGTAGGCCACATTGCTCGTAGAACCGACAACCGCTGGGGAAGAAAAGTTCTCGAGTGGCGGCCCCGCACCGGAGGACATAGTGTTGGATGACCTCCTATCCGATGGACTGACGACGACGACAAGCTGGTGACCGTGACTTGTGGCGCTATTTAGGGGAGGCCTAGCAGCAGTAGACGTCCTCCGGCTGATGATGACGATGAAAGAGAGAGACACAGCAACCAAACAATTTATGAAAGCTAAAAGGCTTTGGGAAACATCCAATGTTACAAGCGTATGAGTACACGACAAACAGCTGATTGTAGTCCAAATTAGAAAGCGTAAATCTTGTACTTCCTTCTGAACAACCAAAGAAATTAAGTCACCTTTTACTAGACATCATTGCAAAAACCCTTGAACATTAAAACATGAGTAAATAAACACATCATTGCAACATGAATGTTGTCAGAATAAAAGCTGAGTTTTATTTACGTTAAATGGTTAGAAAAGATCATGCAAGCATTTAAATCATTTCGACGGTACTAGCAACTACAAACTATTTTATCACATCTTTGGTATGATGTCTAAGCGTGAGTCCAAAATTTATAGTAGGCCGATAGTTCCTGCCCGAGTTGGATGAATAAGCTGTGAAATTTTAATATCCACAAATTGACTACATTCTGGCCTAATGACACTGTCATCACCACTGCTTACAACTGCAATTTACATTTATTTCAATGCAATGCTTGGACAATTTCTTGGATTATTACTGTTTGATGTGTGTACATTTTTAATACTACTGTTTGATATATAGTATTAAATGTATTTTCTTGGCATAACGTTGTTGCGCAAGCACAGAGGCCTTCTGAAGGGCTCTCAGAGGCACCCATCCTGTTGAAATGACTTAAGCTATAAATGTTGTTCAAAGTAAATGTATGAGTATAATAGACAAAAACAATCTTTTATCTTTTATAATATAAAAACGAATCGCTAAATGTGTTGGTAAGAGCATAACTTCCGAACGGCTAGACCGATTTGACTAATTCTTTTTTATTGTTACTTACTATCAGGAGAAGGTCCTTATGGAGAAAAAACCGGGAAAGTTGAAAGAAAAATGGGAAAAATAATACTTTATTATTTCCCATACTGAACAGGTGGAACGAAGCTAGTTAGGAATAAAAACTTAAGTTCAATTATGGGATCGATGACAAACGTTTTAATACTCAATGCAAACGCAAAAGTATTAAACTGTGTAGCGCGTGCCAACGCTCTTCACCAAGAATCTGCCATTAAAATTTCCAAAAGTTACAAATTAATAACAAAAATACAGAAGTTTGCCTGGTCTTAAGTATTATATATGTATAAAAAGTGTGTGCGTGTGTGTGTGAGTAGGTGTGTGTTTGTGTGTGTGCGCCCGCGCGCGCGCGCGCGCGCGCGTGTGTGTGTGTGTGTGTGTGTGTGTGTGTGTGTGTGGTGTGTGTGTGTGATATATAGATGTTGATGTAGATCATTATTGGACAACTACGACGTTTTCAAGTTGTTTTCAATATTGTTTTCTTTAGGTTCATTGTTTAATCAATGTTACATAACAAGTTCTTTTTCTGATTTTTTATTTCAAACCTAACAACACAAGTTTTATTACTGGCGATTGATTGAACTATTGAACACCTCAATTTTTTTTATAAATAAAGATCGTGAAGCTCAAGTGATACACAAAAAGAATGTATAAAATCAATTTCCAAAATAAATTCATTACAAAAAGGAATTACTTGGAATAGTAAAACGAAACGTGAACGGTAAACGAGGCGGTTACGTGACGGGAGAATTGCTTCAGAAACAGGTCACGTTGGTTGTTGGTGAACATTTGCCGAAGTCTCGCAGCACGTGAGCGGCAAGCGTGACTCCAACTCAGTAGGGAATACTGAAAGTCTCGCCCACGCTCAGTATACTTTATGGACCATTGGTTTTCTCTTCGAATTATAAATATTTTTTTTCTTCTATCAAGGCATAAGAAAATACATCAAATCAGGGACAAGATTCAGAGCACTTTTTGACCCTTAAACGCTTATTATTAGTTGTCATTTATATCATCGATTTCTGATTCCGGCTACCTTATCCTTCGAACCGGAACACGTCAATGGCAAGAACTGACAATATGGCGCCAGGAACAGGTAAGGCAATGGTACCAATCCAGACGAGTCGCTGCGAAACTTTATCACCTAATCAGATGTTAGTAAGCCTATGGTCGCCTCTTACGAACTGCCTAAAAAAAGGGCAGATGGTCTATTCTGCTAAGAAACCCGGACCAAAACGGGTAAGATTATATTGTGGAAGTACCTGTTCAGGGATACATGAATAAGTACATGTAAGTACATGACAAGTACACATACAACACGTAAACGCAAAAGTACTAACGTGAAGCTAAGTATTAGCGTAGGAAAATAAATACTGGCAGAAGACAGAAAATCAATAGCTCGGTAGCTCCTATAATAAAAACGCAACTTGGCACAGCATCAAATGCATATCTGATTCATACATCTAAATATATTAATACTAGTTTATTTCAGCCCTGTACCTACGTCATACGCGAAGAGAGATGGAAGATTCCCGAGCGTTGTAAAGGGTTTGGTGACGTTAGTTTCATTCAGAAGTCAAGTGCGTCAATGATTAACGGAACGATGCCCTTATAAGGTCATGTGCATAGAAAACCACTTGCCAAAAATGTTCAAACGTAATTTAATATAGTATGTAATGTTCTGTTGCTAGAGTTCAAAGACATTTCATAAAAGTTATTATATGGTCCATAAATTTTAAAGGCCGAACCAAGTAAGGTCGTCAGAACAAAAACTATTTGTAGATCGCATATTTGCATGTAATTAAATTGACAGAGCTATTCATAAACTCCATTAGTATTGGCCTTTTCCACCGACTTGGGGTATCGTATCTGCAACGAAAAGCTTTGTAGAAACACAAGATGTTATTGATGTAGCTCAGCGGAGAGACGGTGAGGCAGAAAAGTTCCTAAATGTCAATAATGAACTCGACGACGTATTGTGATGACCGTCCACTAGTTGTGTCAGGAAATATGTGAATATAAATGTAAAGAAGTATCCAGTACCTGTTGTCCAGCAGTAAACTAAAAACTGTAATGACTAATAAGAATAATGCTAAACAAAATCTTCAAAATTAAACTTTTAAACTTCTTTAAAATATTTAAACCCGTAATTAAAGTTAAGTATCTTCACGACCTTATCCCCGAAGAGGTCGGCAAAGGCACAACCAGGGTACCCACGATTAGCCAACCGGGCACACCTGTAATTAGCTTAGTGTTAAGTGTTCACTTATCTAGACGGGGCAAAGTAAATAATTAATAAGGACCTTTTCTTGCAGTTGCTGATGCCAGAATCAGAACGCCATATTTATCTATATTTTCATGATATTGGACAACTACACATCTTGGGGAGGACCCTTAACTGATAGAATTTAGCTAGCATTGAATATTACATGGATTAGTTTCTTTAAATTTGTATAATGTTTACAGTGATGCCATAGTCGTTAGTGTGCGCTGAAACGGTGCCTCTTCATTTTATTATGAATTATATATTTCGATATCGTTTGAAGTAAACAGTTTTATTAGAGGAGATATTTTCTAATATTTGTCACATTAATAGCCAGTTAAAACATAATTAGCTAATGATAATAAAAAGCGGTGCGAAAATAAACGAATCGCGAGATTGGAGGCGAGCCAGCACACAGAGGAAACGGATGTTGCGTCATTTGTCAATATCGTGCAACTTGCAACATACTGACCGACTGGGAATGGATAATGATGGATATTAAATGCTGTTTAAATATTCATTTCATTAATAGTTCCACTCCTTATTTCTGTATACTTTAGTTTCTATCGTCATCTAGGTAATAGAGTTTTGTAACGAATGGCCCAGGTTTATAGCACCTAATAACGTTTTTAGCCTCACCTATTCTTGCTGCTTTAGCTTCTGAGGTCGAGTTTGGGTGAATGCGCGAGGTTTATTTCTTACCACCCGAAACATCCTTATGCTTTTTTGCAACCCAATGTCATAAAACATCTTTAAATATTATAAACTTGTCGCTTGCTACAAAAATGTGCCTATATATTGACAGGAACGATGTCATTGTGCCCATATGCCGACAGCAACTGTATTATCAAGAGACGAAAACTAAGCACACGTTCTAATTCTTCCATTCTAATTGCAACCATCTCAATGTTTCAGTAACCGAGTTCCCTTCAGTAAAATATATGTGTTTCAGTGGGGTGAATTGAATTGCTTCATTATTAGACGACTAAATTTAAGACGTTCACCCTGAAATAAGTATTTCATTGAGGAACAATGACGTAATCCTATTTGAAAATAAGTGTCAATTCAAAATTTAAGGTAAATTATTCAACCGAGTAGCAAAATTCTCAAAAACTAAAGACCTAAACACATCAAGTATCAAGTACAATATAAATAACTACAACCGTGACAAACTATAAAACTAAGATAATGTAGCACAAAAGTACCTAATAAGCTGCGAATTTCACAGTTTTGTCTGAAGTATTATCAATAAAGTTTTGTTTGCAAAAAGATAAAGATTATTAAGTACAATAGACGAGACATGAACCTAAGAGGAATGAGACGATTTTGTGAAGAAAAGCTATAACAAACATTATAGGTACAAAAATTGGGACATTGTCAAAATAACTTTGAGTATTATTGCAAAAATTAAGAATACGAATTACGCAAAGCGCGTCTAGCACCCTGTCTCAAAAACTGACTTTGAATTAGTATACTCAAACGCTACATTTACACTTTGCCCTGCACTCAGACTCCTTTTTATATCCGTGATGTACCTTCTCTGGCTGACCCTGATAAAAGCACTACACAGATGTGCATTTCCAATCATTGCTCTACTTTGAATGCAGTCAACTGGATAGAGCTGATAGTGGGAAACAGCAGCCCAGAATTGAGAATTGTAATGAGTGCGTTGCGCTGCGTTGCGTTGCGTTGAACAACGAAACAAATGGATTGGATATATTTATTATGAAAAGCGATGCTACGACGGAGTAATGGGGCCTCGTCCTTATAAAGTTACAAAGAGTGGGACGCCCTGAAATAACGCATCACCTTATTGAACACTCCTCTGTCCAGCGATGTGTTAGATAGACTAGAAGATGAAGACGAAGAGGATCCTTACAAAAACTGTAACGATGGTTGGTAATTAGCTATTTTTCTTCTAAGTATCGTAGCAGGTTGCAGGTGATTATAATATAATAGATATTGTAAGGCACTATAAGTTGAGCTGAATTTAGAAATATTTTGTTTTTAAAAATTTGGAATATAAAGGATATGACATTCTTACCTACAAATATATGAGCTAAACAGATAACCATTGCATTGTCGCAGGCTAAAAGACAATAGTATCGTGTGCCGCTTAAAAACTAAATGGCAGTCCGTCAAAACCAGCCCATACGAAGCCAGAATGGCCTGCTGCTTCCCGTGACACAGCATAAACTTCTAAGGATTGTCATATAGTTATTGGATAGTTAAAATATAACCAGCATGTAGTAAAAAGTGGTGCGAAAATAAACTAAAGGCGAGATTGGAGACAAGCCAGCCCATAGAGGAAGCGGATATATCGTCATTTGTCAATATCGTGCAACCTGCAACACTTTGACCGATTCCTAAAATAAAAGTAAAATTATTGAAGCTCATATTATGTGTCTACTTTTATTTGAAAACACTAGGGACTCGGCTCGATTTTCTACAGCGAAACTAGTGCCAGAATGAAGTGAGGTACGGGACGGACACTAGCACACACATTTTTATTCTCATGTTTTCAAATATTCTAGTTTTATAGACCTGGAGGCTGATTATCTCAGTTGCCAACTCAAATGACGTCATTTGTGTTTGCTATCTCTTTAGTATTTCTGTTGGTCACTGTAGATAGCAAGTATAAAACACGTCATTTGACAGCTATTTGATGTACACTTTTCCATTTTAGTCTTGTGTCCGTTTAATTAGGTAACAAAATAAAAATTGGATAGGGATGAAAAACAATTTGACTAGCCACACACGTTTGGAAATTCTGTACGGAATGGCGATAGAGCTGCCAATTTAACAAATTTAATTTAGGATTTATTTGGTCATATGTGGTGACATTTTAAATAATAAAAATATTAAAATTTAGCAACAATTTCAGCGAAATTGTTAAATGTTAATAAATATCAATACACATCATTTAATATATACAAATATTATAATATAACTCATACGTATTTAAAAAACATTAAATAATTACTTACATGACAATTAAATAATTATTATTGTTCATTTTTGGGTGATCCAGAAATGGCAACATTTTTATTCTTATATTTGTACTCAATGACTAGCACTGAGCTTTGGATTTCAAATTGAGAAAAACTAATACGTGAAATGTGTTAACGATATTCATTTTTAGTTTTTCCGTAATGAATTATTTAAAAAGTATGTGTATGCTTCTTTAGCACGATTTGTATGCAAAAATAAAATAAATTGATTCCCGCGAGTCCTCAAAGATGCAAGTATTTTTTAACAACCCTATTATAGTAGAGTATTTATAAAAAGATCTTAAAGATAACTTTAAGATTAATAAAGCTTCTTCATCTTTGCAAATAATGAGGTTCCTAAAACAATTTTTCCTCATAATAAATCGCTTGCAGTGGAGACATTAATACATCCAAATTAATAAAATGTGCCCCCTCTAACTTTTAAAATATGAGAAAAGATATCAATGAAAACTTTCACTAATAGACTACAGGCCCATGCCAGAAATAGATCGGTCATATCAACAACAAGGCAACGTATATAGGACGATATAAGAACATAAAATAATAAGATTCAATTCCAAAATGGACTCACTTTTGAATTCTCACCTGCACTCAGTTCTACAGCTTACAGGTGTCGGCATAGTGCTGAATCTTTTTATTAAATGCTCTTATATCGTCCTATATACATCACCTGGTGGTTCATATTAACCATCTATTTTTGGGAGACTACAGGAGTCTATAAAAATTGTTTTAATAACAGCAAATATATTCTGTAATTTTACAATGTAGGCAAAAATATTTATGAGTATTGAGAGACCTAAGTCTAAAAGCCCTAGATTTAAGGTATGATGCTGCAATTGCCCGTTCTAAAGTTCTAACAGTTCCGACAAACAGGATCTGTCCTGCATTGTAAGAGTGGGCGACTAACGGTCACCTAACGGGAATGGAAACTGCAGCCAAGTCCATAAATTCCCCACACCTCGGTCGAATCTAGTTTAGGGCGGTGTTTAATTTAAAACCAGCCGAAGGAAATGGGAAGGAATCGTGTTTTAGAATTAATTTGGAATGAAATATTAGAATTATTTCTTAGGATTTTTTTGAGGTCTCGGGTTCGATTCCCGGGTTGGGCAACAAAAAAAGTGTAGATTTTCTAATTTTCTAATAAAAAACATGTTGCTCGGGATTGGATGTGTGCCCGATTGGAAACAGGTTTGCAACCTACCACATTTTTAGACTTAGTGTCTTAGGCTAGAATCAGAATAATCTTTATTCTGATTCTAGCCTAACATGAACATTATGAACCATACAAGTGGTATTTCATTTTTTAAACTACCACCGGATCGGAATCGCGGCCTCACACTGAGAAGATCCGGCAAAAGAAACTCAGCGGGCTTGTCTTTTTTTCAATAATAATATTTACAATATAATCTAGATTAAAATTACTAATTACAATCTTATTTTAACTTAAGTAAAAGGTACAAAAAATTACATTACAAATTGCAGTGGGAGATTGAAACCTCTATTCCCAAGCATGTTCATCGTCCAAATACTCTGCGACTGTATAATAGCCTTTTTGACATAATTTTGCTTTGATATATTTTTTAAACTTATTTATAGGTAGATCTCTAATACCAATGGGCAGCTTATTGTAGAAAAGTATACATTGACCCAAAAAGGATTTACTAATTTTACGGAGACGTGTTTTGTACGCGGTTAGATTATTTTTATTCCTCGTATTAATATCGTGAACATCACATTGTTAGCTAGGCGTGGGTGCCTCTGCCTACCTCTTCGGGCATATATCGATACTTTTTTTTTATATTAGGACCTATTATATAGTGTCGATGCAGGATATCACGAATCACGACCCAATTGCTTGCTAGCAAAATTATCAATACCAGATTATTATGCAACTTGTGCAGTCATGCAAATTACATGGAATTGTCATAAAACAACATGTTTTGGTCCATCATTACATTACTGTGGTATTGCCTTAATTTTTCTTCTCGCCGAAACCTCTGTGCTCGCCATAGTCGAGTTCTAGTTTGAACGGTAAGGTAGCCGGAATATTTACCAGGACGCTCGGTCCGCTTGTTACTTTCCAATAAAATAACAATTTTTAACATACATGTTTTTTTTATATAAGAGGAGGCAAACGAGCATGTGGGTCACCAGAAAGTGATCACCTCCGCCCACGGACATCCGCAACACCAGGAGTATCACAGATACGTTGCCGACCTTTAAGGAATGAGTATACTATCTTCTTGAAGGATCCTAAGTCATAATCGTTGGTGCCAAGATTATATAAGTACAGAAGCTAAAATGTAGTTGTTTAATATCTTTTTGTACATAAGCCAATATCTATACTTATGATTAAGTACTAAAAACCACTTGTACTGCACAGGCTATACAAATTTATTTTACGATCACGTGGAAAGTATTCGAATAATATGTTCTTTGTTTCACGTACAAATATTTTTTTCAAGTTTCTCAGAAAGCTTATATGCTTAATTTTGAGAAAAAATATAGTTTAACCTCGAAGGGGATTGACTTGAACTAAAGGCAGACTTTTCAATCGCTCGTTAGTTCGTAGACTCTATAGCTTTCTATCCTAAGTGTTTTCAAATTAAGGAATATCCTTTCTTCTTTCGGAATATAGGAATCACCAAAAAATTACTAAAATTATGATCATAAATAATTAAGTTTATTCTGATTTCCAAATATTCAGCATCCGTTACACACGTGGATAAAAAATGATCAGTTACTTATTTCTGCCACAAAATGTAAATAATGTTATGATAAAAGAAACTTCAAAATTTTCGAATTTTTATAATTACTTATTTTTTAAGAAAACATAGAAAGTAATAAATGAAAAAATTTTATAAACAAAATGAAAGTGAAGACTGATAAATGCCTCCTGTGAGGATTGAACTCACGACCCCTGGTTTACGAGACCAGTGCTCTACCACTGAGCTAAAGAGGCGATACGCTTACTTGCGAAATACTGTATGAGACCTTGTGCAACATTACATCAGTATAAGACTTAAGTTTCCAAGTATGTAATTGACAATACCGATTGAACAGCATCTTTGAGCAAAAACTAAAAGTTTTAGACAGATAATCCCCTACATTTGCAGTGCGATAAAGAATTTAAAGAAATTAAAAAGTATAAATATCACAGTAGCCAGGAAAGCATCTCCCCGTGTTGGTCCGGGCTCCTTTGTAAAATAGACCACCTGCCTTCCTGCCAGACAGCTCGTAAAAGGCGAGCACAGGCTTACCGTCACTAACACCGTGACTTCTGACTAGGTGGTAGATTTTCGCAGCGACTTACCCGGATTGGTACCACCGCCTTACTTATTCCTGCCGCCATGACGTCATAACGTGTTTCGGTTTGGAGGGTAAGGTAGCCGGTAAACTTACTTTTGCTCGAGGCCTAACATCCCGGCCTTAGGTTGGCAACGCACTATTTCCACCTTAGGTGTCCCTAGGCGGCGTGAATTTCTTACTACTAGGAAATCCGTCTGCTTGTTTGCCTTAAAATATCATAAGAAAAAAAAGCATTTAGCCTTTTTATAGAGCAAATACGAAAACCTATTTTGGATTCAAGAGTATATAATATAGGTAATCTAACAATTCAAGGGGATGGAATTTTTCCACCCTTAAAACGTTTTATTTTAAGTTATTTGGCAGTTGCCAACAATGTCTTATAAAAATAAATTTGAATTTGCATTAAGATGTTTTATTGATGTTTACCAATGTGAAAAAAAGGAGAAAGTTTTAAAAAAATACTAAATTTGCATTTTCTGAAAAGCCCTGTAAATTCAGGCCCATTATAATGTTTAGGTAAGTTTTCTGGTTATTATCAGTTTGCTGCCAAAGGAAAGAATAATATTTTGCTAGTCATATGAAAGCATCAGCTATTGTAGTATGACTTTAAGGAAAAAAATTGAGTTACCTTGATTGCGGTGAAGTCTTATCTGGAAATAAAAACATTTTTTATTAGTCAAAAATATTGCTAACATATTATGGAAAATATGTACCTGACTATACTTTCAATGCCTTGTTTAAATCGAGATTCGAACCTGCGACCTTTTTATAATTTCGACTAGAGTTTGCACAAAGCTTTACCTGCATACTACAATCTATTAACACTCTCCTGGAAGCCCGAAGGGACGTTGAGACCGACTTAACTACAAATTTTGATTTGAAAACGGAACACACAAACATACACACTTTAACGTATAAAATATTGGAAGGGATTATTAGCTGCATCGACATCTCTAGCTGAATGTTACCGACATTTCAACGAAACTAGTTTCCTAGACCTACTAGTTACTACCCTAGTCTCGACAGAAATGTGTAAAAAATAATTTGAGTAAATAAGAAGTAGAAAGTCATTGAAAGTAGGTACCTCCGAATTTCGCAAAAAATACCATAAAAAAATACTGTTTTAACACATCGGAACAATAAAAGCCTGGAAGATTTGTTTATAGTTGATTTTATTAAATTTTTAAATATTAAAGATATTAATATATTAACAATAAAATTATTATTTTACTAGGACCAGCACAGATGGCAAAACTTTGTCGCCAACGACAAACCTTTGCCATCCGCACATCTCTGTATACCCTTTATTTTTACTTTTGGGATCGTCACTGAGTGATTCGTATATCATTGGTCGCAAATATTCCACAATAAAGGAAAACGTTTTTGCAACACAATATATGGAATGTTTAAGTGGTTTAGACACAGAAACAGAGTTATTTACTTTCCATAAAAATGTTTTTTTTATTACCAGTGCCATAAAATCACTCGTTGGTTATCAAATGCCGGTCTGATCGCCGGTTTATCTAATTGTTGGTAGCGCTAGTACGTTAGTACTTATCAATCTGTGGCGCCATGGACGTATTTAA
>NJDD01001044.1:80241-92770 GCA_002245505.1 Calephelis nemesis
AGCATAAATAAAGTGACAAAAACGATTTTTTAGTTTTTTTACTTATGACCGGATTTTGAGGCCGAATACTCCTCTGTGCGACGTCAGGAAAAGATAAGGTAGAGTATTGTAGTCTTTGAGGTAAGGTGAAGGACCCCTACCCGGGGCTAGTTACTGCACAGAGTTACCAATAGTGATCTTGTTGGTACTGACCTATATTTACCAGTTTTCACTTTTGTTATCTGCCTGGCATAGAGATAGAGGTAGATGGTCTATTCTACACTGCAGTTCCAGACCAAGATAGACGAGAAAATATGGATTATGTCAAAAAGTCTATTTCATTTCCATAAACTGTCACGAAACTAAAGTTATATTCATATCAGTTTATTCAATGTTGAATACTGCATTTGTACAGTGTCAGTTAAACTAGGGAGTAAAGTTTAATTGCCATAATTAATAAGACGGCTAATTGCTGCATTCAATCAGAATAAAATAGATATAATTGTGGAAGTAACATTTACTAACAACTAACACATAAATATAAATTTATTACAACAAATTACAAAGATCTTGCGTGGCACTCTACCACCAGTGGTATTAGCCACCACTTATGAGCCATTAATATTTCAATAAAAATGAAGAACAGTTTATATTTCAACAACTTCATAAATATTAGTTTTGATTAATGCATTAAACAAAAAACATTTTTTACAATTTTGCACACAAAGCTATGCTGGGGAGACGAGTCCTCTATTGGTGACTACATATTACAGTAACTTTATGTCGATGAAGTTCTAAGATTGCCTCAATCAAACTTTAGTAGTTTGTTAAAAAATGTTAGAAAAAAGTTATATATTTGTAACTTATTTGAAATGGTTCAATTAAGTTACAAATAAATAACTTGTATAATAACTTGGTTTATTGACTGATATAATACTTGGAAAAAGAATATTTAGAAAATCTATAACATTTTAAACCTCCTAAAAGGTTGCTAGACTTGACATATTATGCAGTGTTAGAACTTTACCCACACAAAAATATTTCTTTTCATTTTATTTGCCAAGTAGTTCATTATTTTTAGCTTCATATATATTCTTAGCCTCATTCACATATTCATCACACATTGTAGTTAATTGTTTATTTACATTATATATTAAATCTTCAGCAACACCACTTTGTTTTTTATTTTTCTTGATATATTCATTTTGAATGTCTTTAAGAGCATCTCGACATTTGATAAACAAGGACTTGGCATTTTTAGCTAACATCTCCCTATGTTCTTTTGTCACTTTTGGCACCGGGATGTATAAAGTAGTTCCATCTTGTTGAGGATTTAGATTCAATCCCGAACTATGAATGGCTTTCAACACATCAGGTATTGCTTGAGGAAATGATGAAAAGTTTACAACAATAGTTTTGGGGTTTTTTCGAATAATTTGTGCTAGTTCCTGAAGCTCATATTCTTTGCCATCGTATTTGACATGCAACGACTCTAAAGACCCTGTCGTTGAACGTAATGAAAGGTTCTTGACAAAGTCCTCTTTCATTTTGTCAATAGTTTGTTGACATCTAGTCTTAAACTTATCAACAGGCACGAGTTCCGACATCATAGTCACGTTAACCTCAACCTTTGCTTTATTCTTTTTATCTTTACCCCTATCCTTACTTTTAGCATAGTTTCTAATTGGAATATATGTTGCATTGTAAGTAATAACTTTTTCTTTGCCATTTACCAGGTTACGAGGATAAGTTTTAATGTGACTGGTCAACTGTGCCGTTATTCTTAGAAAAAATCTACTACCCATGTTTTAAGTAGCAATTTTTATAATAACTCAACTTTAGCTTATCTAAACATTAATTAATCAGTTTCCACTTTCCCAAAAAGTTTACTTCCAAAATTGAAAATATTTTCACTCTATTTGTTTTTTTTTTTAAGTTGATTTGCCCCTTTCTGGGGCCGGCTAAGACCTTTAGGCCATGCTGCCCCGACTTCCGTATTAATTACTTCATTATTAGTCACATGTCTTCCGTTAATTATTCTTATACAGTCATTAGTCACTATTTACAAAGTCACGTCAGGCTCTTGAGTCTTGAGTAAAGCGACGGTCACTTTACAAAAGCTCACTTTGGGAGATATGACGGCAGCGAGGAAATTCACGATACACTAATTTCTTCATGATTATTTCATTTGTGCACGTTCACTGAACAAAACTAAACTAATTCCCACCTAAATTAACTAATTTCACTCAATATAAACACGAAAATCAATAATTATGAAAAAATACGACCATCTTCATTCACGATGGCGCCAAAAACTCTCTATTTTTTTTAGGTTAATTTTGCTCCTTTCTCGGGCCGCGCCGGCTAAAACCTTTAGGACATGCTGCCACATCTTCTTCTTTATATTATTCTTATACAGTCATTAGTCACTATTTACAAAGTCACGTCAGGGCCTTGAGTAAAGCGGTGGACAGTTTACACAAGCTCACTTTGGAAGATTTGGTGGCTGCGATGAAATTCACGATTAGTGTATCGTGAATTCATGATTCATGATTACTTCATCTGTGCACGTTCACTGAACAAAACTTTTTTTTTATGATCCAACATCATATTTTCAATTCAATCGATTCATCAATTTTTTAGTAAGATATTGGAAGGCAAACAAGCAGACGGATTTCCTGATTGTAAGAAATTCACGCCGCCTAGAGACACCAAAGGTGGTAATGGTGCGTTGCAACCTCCAGCAAAAGTAAGTTTACCGGTTACCTTACCCTCCGAACCGGAACACGTCATGACGTTATGGCGGCAGGAATAGGTAAGGCGGTGGTACCAATCTGGGCGAGTCGCTGCTAAACTTTACCACCTAGTCAGAATTCACGGTGTTAGTGACGGTGAGCCTTTGCTCGCCTTTTACGAGCTGCCTGGCAAGGAAGGCAGATGGTCTATTCTACAAAGGAGCCCGGACCAACACAGGGGATACTAAACTAATAAACTAATTCCCACCTAAATCAACTATTTTCACTCAATATAAACACGAAATTTAATAATTACGAAAAAATACGACCATCTTCATTCACGATGGCGCCAAAACTCCTCTGTTGTTCTTAAGTCAATTTACCCCTTTCTGGGGCCGGCTGAGATCTTTACGCCGTGCTGCCACGTCTGCCGTATTAATTATTTCGTCATTAGTCACATGTCTTCCGTCAAAGTCAAGTCAGGGTTTTGAATAAATATATGGCTTCGTTACTCAAGCTCATTTAGTGAGACTTGGTGGCAGCGAGGAAATACACGATTTACTAATTTCTTTATAAATATTTCACTTGTGCCCTTACAAAAATTAACTAATTTTAATCATAATTTAAACAATTAATTCATTACACAAACATTTTTGTTTTCTGTTTTTATGTATCCCTTTCTGGGACCGGCTAATATATGAATGAACAACTACATAAACAATACATATATACCAAGAAAAATACTTAGCATAATTGAAAAAATGCTACACGTAAAAATAATTAGTTTATTATCGTATTAGTTGAATATCATAATATTATGAAGTTAACGTGTGTGCCTATTGTGAGTTTTTGAAAAGATTTAGTTTACTGTCGCGTTTATGTTTAACGACCTTGATGTATGGAGTTATTGTTAACGCCTCTAGCGGATAGTCGAAGCAACTTAATTATTCCATACATTTGGATCGTCCAAACGCAAACGCGGTAGTAAAGTAAATTCGTGCGAAACATACACTCAGCACTCTGGTCTGAAAAATAAGACATAGGTACAACATCTAGCTCGCACCGCCGCCGTCTTAAAAATAAAACTAATCTGTCTTGTATATTATTATACTCTTTGACTAATTTCCATAGAAATAGAAATATATAATAAGTTTTGACTGTTGTTTTTTAAGTGATTGTCTGTATTTTCAAAATTATCCATTAAAATTATCAGACCGCTTATGACTAAAGACTACAATTCCCTCTTATGACGTCTGGGATAGGAAACTGAAAATTTTTATTGTACCATAGAAATATATTGTACCGACAGATACAGATAACAATAAAATCAAATCTATTTTAGACTTTAATTTAATTTTTGTAAGCATTGGTTTAGATTGTTTTTATATAACCGGCGGCGGAGACACGTTGAGTAAAAAATGCTATGCGGTTAAAAGGTTGACGTTCACTGACGTTGTTTGACCTTAAAAATTGTTGGCAATAATAATATTTTAGCATAATTTTGGCAAAATGTTACCATTGGTTTAGCATATCTTATAAAATGATAGCCTTCGTAGTAGCCTAGCTAGGTACCTTTGTGATAGTGTAACAAGGTAAGGTAATTTTCAGCATTGCCAGAACATTAGTTTTGTAACATTTTACGATTATTTTGACCCTGCTATGTTAATTTGATGTTACACAACACAAAACGTTTCTTTTAAGATTTTTAAACAAATTTAGATTTTTTAAACAAATCTTGAATCAGCACCCATTTAAAAATATAATGTTTTTTTCTCATGTTGGCGCGATTGATACCAATTTCAACATGGCAAGCGGACCGATGCGATTGCAAATTGTGAATTCGAGTCGCATTAATATCTGTCGAATCGACTTATTCACTCGCGTGTATGAATAAGTCGATTCATCATTTCATTCATCATCATTCATCACACGTCTCTATCATTCAACCCGTTTACGCATGCGACCAAGCGTTTTTTCAAAGTTCAAGGAACGTATTATATATTTTTTATAAATAAAAATTGGCATAATAACGTATTTCCACAGTAAAAAAGACAATGTTACTTTTTTCGACAAAATGTTACTTTTGACTATCTGACACTGGCAGCACTGTAGTATGTGCTAAGTGATTGTTGGCAGCACTGATTGATATGTCTAGCAAGTGTTAAAAAATGTCTGTTCTAATTCAGACTAGAAAATTATGTTTATTTAGAAATACATTTAGAAACGCTTTACAAAAATCTAAATTTGTTAGAAATAATTCAGGTAGATACCGTATAAAAAGTTAATTTACCCTTTGACGTTGATGTATTTTGTAGGTTATGTTTTGATATTTCAGAATTACATCGAAAATGTTTAACTTTTGACGAATTAAATGCACAAAGAAGAGCTGAAGCAGGTCGGAGTGTGGTAGTTCAAGTCAATTCAGAGAGTTCTTTTAAGGAACTGTATAGCTATTGTTCCAAATACGCGTCTGTAAACGATATATACCATTACAAAAACTCGTCTGAAGAGGTAAAATTTAAATTGCTTCAAACTAAGAAAATATGATATTTTATTCATAGGTTTAATTTTAAACACCTCTTTTCTCGAATCTTTGTAAACGGGTTGTATTGGACTATATGTTTTGTCTTTGTAGATGTTACGCGATTACTCTGTTAGTAGCTAACCGATTTTGATGATTCTTTTTTGAAAAGGTAGGATACGATTCCGAGGTGGCTCCATAATAGTTTATTATTATGCGACTAGTGGTTTTTGAGTTATACTTAACAACATATTAATATATTTAACTTATGAATTAATAAAGGTAACTCGAAAACTACTAATAATTGTATATAGATAAATTTATGTGGGACTTATATGGTACTATTATTTCGAATATAGAATTATCAAATCGCGTAGTGGTAGCCAATAAAAAAGAAGCCAGTTTTTGCAGTTTTACAGTGCTTAAATTGTTACATCTCTCATTAATTAATATATGAGATATGTATAATATGCTATTGAGTGATACACTTGTGTCTGTACTTTTTATCATAAGCCTTGTTTGCCTTCCAATCATTAAAGAAATTGTAAAATAAAACAGTGGATAAGTTCATTTTTTTTTGCTTACAGCAAATTATTACATTGGTTTATTTAAAATGCAAAGTTTAACTTGTAAGCTTGCAGTTGTTCATAATTGGTAAATATTTTGATTACAGCATTTTATGTTAATAGAATTCAGTGATGAGGAAAACCTCAAAGAGATCCTTAGGTCATGTAGTTCTCACCAAAAAGACCTGGATGTTATGGCAATCCAATCACCATTTCTATGGTTCCGAGCTGTTCCAGGAAATAAGGAAAAACAGTCATCAGTTGAAAGAACACTGTCTATAAAAGATGGAAATAATAATGTTGATGATGATGTTTTATTTGAAGAGCTACTAAATTGTGAAAATGTGTCGCAACAAATTCAACATTTATATGACAGGACCAAGTTAAATGACATAGGTGTAAGATTGCGGTACATGGTTGCAAAACAGGTAATCATTTTGTATTGTGTTCTAACAAGATAAGTGAAATATTAATTTATTATTTGCGGGCCTGATGATCTTAATTAAACTAGTTTATTCAAATATACTATTCTAAAAAAGATGCCTGCAAGAGCCAAATGTTAGAAAAAGTTGCTAGCTTAGTAAGGAATATAGTAAGGGATAATAATTTTAATTATATTTTAAACTAGCTATGCTTTTGACTTTGTGTAAAATTGAACGAAAAAGTCAAAAGTTAAACATCAACTTATTACATAAGCTAGGAAAAGTCCCATAGTCTTGCCATTAGAGATGAGGAACAAAGACAGTCAGACAAAACTTGTTAAAAAATATGTTTGTGTTTGTACAGTATAAAAGTTCTTCTCAAATTAGTAACAGTGTTTTAGTTACAGAATCATAATATGTATCTAAGAATGAGAAAAGTACTACAACTTTACGTAGAAAATTATAAAAAAAATTACAATGAATAAAAAAAACAATTTTAAATGTTTTCTAAATGCTTGGGGGTCAACATTTGCTCAAATGCAGCTGAACATGGGTCCTGACACAGTTGTTTATTTGTAAGCTACAAGCATGAAATGTGGTATACACTCTTTTATGTTACATTGTTAAACTGTTTTTTTTGTTTTGTTAAAACCTTAATTTGTTAAAAACTCTACATCACACACAGTATTGATATGGTCTGGTCGCATGTTGCATACTCGCAAGGAACAAGCTATGCTTACAACCCCATTCCCTGTTCCCACTTTTTACAAATTTTTACAGTTGATGATTAGTTGTTTATTTTCTCGAAGACATCCTTAATACCATTAAAAAGGGCCTTACAATTGAACTGAACTTGCCTTAGAAAAGTTAAAACTGGGTACCTAGGTACTTACATTACTTAAAGACACATCAACGACCGTGTTATGGTGTGCATTAAGTAGAATGGTGGATAAGTTTAACTCTAATTTTATTCATTTGTATAGATGTATAGATTAGTACCTGCAGACAATTTTCATGACAAGTGTTTATCAACTATGCCAATACATAGAAATGTATAATAAGATATCGATATAAATTTAACAAGCACTGAGACCGAGAAATAGAGGAACAATTATTGTTTATACTTTGCAGCTGGAAGTTATATTAAGCAGCCTGTACTCTAATATTGTGGTTCATCCATTTGGATCATCTGTCAACGGTTTCGGAAAAATGGGCTGCGATTTAGACTTAGTTCTCACTAACAGTCTGACAAAGGAGATGGTAAGTGAAAGCCATTAAAGTTTGATTACTTAGTCGGGTCTTAGTCTTAGTCTTATAAGTTCTCTCACATGTTTATTGGTAAATAATAATCACCTATTTGTTTTTATAATAATCGTTAATTTATCAAAGAGAACTGAATAAAAAGTGCCTTCTTATATTAATTACGTTTTACTCAAAATGATCCCTGAGATTTTCAATACAAGCCTTCAATCTGCGTGGCCAGTCGTCTACAGAAGCACGCAAGAGGTTCATGTTTTTAATCAGGGATGGCTTGAGTAACTCCAAATTAAGAAGAGAGTTTGAGCAGGTCTTCCGCTCCAAGTATTGCCATATTTTGTAATCCACCATTCAAGTATGGACTGGAAGAGGGACAGCCTTCCTAGCGGATGAAGAAAATTTCATTAGTAGTCAGCTAGTCTTGCGTGCTTCTCGCCATTTAGGCTGGCGCAGAATCTTCTTGGAATCCCTAGGGTCTGTGATTGAACATGGTATGAGACATAGGGTCCACAAGGCTCATGAGCACTGTGTTTTGATACACAATCGCATTCGTTTTTAAGCCTTTCTCACGAAAGTGTATCTCAGTTAAGCCCCAATATGAGACTTCTAACCAAACCACGATTGAGGATTGAAAATTGCCTCGCTGGGCACGCGAAATACGGTGGCTTTGCTTCATTACTGCTGTGGACGTACACCTTATCATTTTGTTTGTTCTAACTCTCCTCCACTGTAAAAATTTTTTTGTCCGAAAAATGAATTTGACGGTGCATTTTTCCTCTGTACTGCTTTAACAAAACTCGGGATCTCTTCAGTCTCATGTCCGTTAGGGGCGCATCCAAGTAATGTCCTGTTTTTTTAGATAAGCTCATAGTCCTAAGTCTTCATTCAACACCCTTTTCACGGTGGTTTTCTTAA
Organism: Calephelis nemesis; assembly: GCA_002245505.1. Classification (NCBI taxonomy): domain Eukaryota; kingdom Metazoa; phylum Arthropoda; class Insecta; order Lepidoptera; family Riodinidae; genus Calephelis; species Calephelis nemesis. Next base: position 88,637 of record NJDD01001044.1, read on the forward strand.
CCGCACCTGAAGGGCTAACAGATTCTGCTTGCGGATGGGATTTCTTTGAATTCGCGCCTTTACAGCTTTTACCACTGCTGGTGTCCTAACATAGCGACGGCGACCACTTCTTTTGCTGTCTTCCAAACTTGAGTCCTCATTATATTGTTTGATGTTACAATAAACTTATGTAGTTAAATTCAAAATTTTCAGTATGTCGAAAATTTGAATTAGTGTGCAACCACATCAATGCAGCGCGATAACTGCGGCACGTGAAATCAGGAGAAATATACGTACTTATTTTCATAAAAGATTCTAAATTCTAATTGAGAAACATTTCTGTGGTAAGCATTTTTAATTGAAATTTTTTTATTGTGCGACAGATCTTATGACCCGGCTAAGTTATATTAAAAAAAATAGGTAGGTATGTAATATTCAATCAAATGTTGTATAAATGGTAGTGGCCGACTAGAAGGTTTGATTTCAGCCGGTTTTGGCTAAAAAATATAGATTCGGCTTTAGTTTCAGTTTCGGCCAAAAATCTCCTTTTTTTTAACTATTGTGTATTGTTTGGCAAATTTCGTCGCTAACTGTTACTTGCCTAGACAGTATTTATGTTGGTCTCTTTTTATTTCATTTATTATTATTTATAATTACTCCTTTTGTCATCCCAAAAAATTTCCAAAAATTTGGCTATGTTTTGGTATGTTAGTCAGTCACCTTTTCCATTTGTTTATTCAAAAAAGCAAACATGCCTGTGACATACCTTTTTTGTTATTTAATAAGATTCACTCATTTTAGACCTCAATAAACCGTCGCCTTGTTTACCAAGAGAAGAAACATGATGGTGGCCGAAGCCCCTGGCAACGTCACATGGAGTTAGTGGCCAACCTGCTGGAGCTCAGGGCTCCAGGGGCTTCGCGCGTTACCAGGATCCTTCACGCCAGAGTTCCTATTGTGAAATACTCACATGACTTCACCGACTTAGACTGTGATTTATGCTATAACAATATGTAAGTTATATTATTTTCATAAGATATAGATGTTGCCTGCGGCTACGCCCGCGCTTTAAAGTTATTACCATAAACGCAGCTATAAACGGCCCATCGCAAATCTGCAGGTATTACTGACATTTAAAAAAATCCGTTCTTTTTTATGGAAAGATTTAACATATGTATATATTGGTGGTAATTTGTTGCACAATCACTAAACTAATTTTAAGTTATCGCTGTCTTCTTTCAACAAAAGTAACTGAAAAAGACAAAACACTTTTAGTGCTGTCAAATTAGACTGAACATGTCATTTCTGCAGACGTTTAATCTATCAGTCGTTATTTCATGTTCAGACTAATCTGACATGTCTAAAACATTCTACCTATCTATTTTGTTTTTGTTTCATTTGAAAAAGATAGCATGCATCTAAAATAAGTTTAGTTTGTGAACAGAAATATTACCATCACTGTATATACTGTATATAGTTTTATTTTTTGTTAACATGTGTGGTAGTTGGGAAAAGTGATAAATTATTTTGTGTGGAGTGACATGTAGAGTAAATAAACAGGCTTTGCCATACTATCCCTTTTCCTTTAAATAGAAGGAAAAACAAATTTAGACATTTTTTGCATAGATGTACTTATGATTATAAACTTAAATAGTGGCGTATTATTAACGCGTAAATTACGGTGCCGAGCTAAACATACTAAAAGTGCTGTAAAGTGTAGGGACATAGTCAGTGTTGTGTGACGCGATATAGTGTCCAAAAAAGAAAATAACAAGGATAATGAATACTCCCTGTCGCAGTCACAGTGACCATGCTGTATTAAGTAGACCGAAATATCGACCAAAAAATAAAATATATCGTTAGTATCCCATATAAATAATTAATTAAAAGATGTTAATAGACATATTCATTCAATATAATCAAACATTTTTATAGAGGTATTGGTTTCAAAGGATTTGAATTGTTTTATGGAATAAAATTAAATTGCTATTAGTTTCATGGATTTGAGTTGTAATACTAATTATCGACCCTTGAGGTATAAGAGGAAGGGATCTATCACCAATGTATGAACATTGAACCTACACCATTATATGACAACGCAATCAATCTAACTGTAAGTAAACATAGTTAATGTAAAACACCAATAACACAGTAATATCAGAGGTTTAACTTTGCTTTTAGAGGGTTTAATTGTTATAATAAAATAAATGCTTTAAAAGGTTGTGATATTTCTATAAAGTTGGTGATAGTTACTTTAAAATTGCTAATAGCTTCACAGCCATTTTGATGGGTTGGTAATTCAAGCAATCGTTAAGCTAACTTAATTCTTATTTCTTGAATTACATTTATACCTAAGTAAGAAAGTTAAAGTAAACTAAGCGTATAAGCATCTAGCTGTATTACTAACAATTGATCTCAATTGAAATTTTTAAGTAGTTGGTGGTAGCTTCATTTAGCTTAGTTCTCCGAACTCGTTTCTATATCGGGTTAAAAGATTTATGTTACTCTCCGACCTTCTTAAAATACATTCACTTAAAAATCATATCATTGCTTCAATGCCACTTGAAAGAGATATATGTTATATTTATAAGAAATAAAAGAAATTTAGATTATTTTAATAAACTAATATATTTTACAATATATGACCACAAAAAAGCAAACGGATTGCTGTTAGTAAAAAACGGAAGTCGCCTGCAGACACCAGAGATTGGCCGGGAGTTTAATACCTTTTTTGCAACCTTAGGAAAACCACACACCATGCTCAAAACCCACTATGGTGACAATGGCTAAGACCTTGGTGCTAACGAATGAATTTGTTGCAAAACTTCCCGTTGGTCCGGACTCCTTTGTAGAATAGACCATCTGCCTTCCTGCCAGGCAGCTCGTAAAAGGCGAGCATAGGCTTACCGTCACTAACATCGTGACATTTGACTAGGTGGTTGGTAGGTAGGTGGTGGTAGGTAGAGTTTCGCAGCGACTTGCCCGGATTGGTACCATCGCCTAACCTATTTCTGTCGCCATAATCATGTAACCGGTAAACTTACTTTTGCTCGAGGGCTAACATCCCGGTCTTAGGTTGGCAACGCAACATTACCACCTTTGGTGTCTCTAAGCGGCGTGAATTTCTTACCATCAGGAAATCCGTCTGCTTGTTTGCCTTCCATTATCATAAAAAATAAAATAAAGTAAAAACTACTTTTTACGCTCCCTGTAAGAAAATGGTTACGATTTTATATGTATAGAAATTATTTGAATTATTCAAGGGTCGCGTAAAACTCTTTCCTTGATTAATTAAATGAACTCGTCGAGTGTCGGTTGAACTAAAACGTACTGTAACGTCGTGTGTAGGTCTGGCGTGTACATGTCGGAGCTGCTGTGGATGCTGGGCGGCGCGGACGCGCGCGTGCGGCCGCTGACGTTCGCGGTGCGCCGCTGGGCCCGCGCCGTCGCACTCACGCAGCCGCATCCCGGCCGCTGGCTCACCAACTTCCCGCTCACGCTGCTCGTGCTCTTCTTCCTCCAGCAGAAGCCCAGGAACATCCTGCCTACCGTCAACACTTTACTACATAGCGCTAGTGAGTTTCCAGAATTATTGACCTTTTTTAATAGCTGCAATCTATTAAATAAATTATTTTCTGTGAGTCATGAGTACAGAGCCGCAGACACTGATATATATTCCCTCCGCCTAGCCCGCTCTCAAGTCGCCGATCACGCTAGGACCGCGCGATCGGTCTAAGTACAGAAGTCGCACTGTTTTTATTTCTCTTTATGGTGTATCTTTTTGAAAATAAGACTTCATTATGGGCATAGTGTGGCAGCAATGACGATAAGCAGGTTTTACCACAATTGAGAAATTAACATAAATGTGAAAAAATAAAACAATCAGTTTATAGACTATAGTCTATAGTTTATAGACTATAGTCTAAGATCATCAGATTGATCAAACTGATTGTTATACCTGCACCATGTTAAGATTATTAGTGATTAATCAAACTGATATATGTTAAGCCTCTTTATGTGAATTTGTCAATTTACCACAAAGATTTTTTTTATATTATAGCAAAGACAATATATATAATAGACCTACAATGTAGTATAAAAACTTGTAACCCAATAATTAAGTCCTTTCTGAGACAACAGATGTCGCTGTGGGTA
>NJDD01001044.1:103503-187359 GCA_002245505.1 Calephelis nemesis
GTCCTGTAGGGATAGGGCCTGAGGGAATTAGGGTCCTGATGACACTATAGGGCTACTACCTATCCTCATATGCGCAGACTGCAGTCTCTACCCATATCTGAATGCAAAAAGTTTTGGCGTGGAAATATATAACCTTAGCAAAGCAATGATCAGATTTTTTTTTCGAAAAAGTATCTTGACGCCCATATCTCCGAAAGGTAGGCAGAGGCACAACCAGGGAATCCACGAATAGCCGAAAACACTAAGTCCCACAATATGATAGGTGGCAAGCTTATTGCCAACTGGGCATATATCCAATCCTGAACAACTAGAACATTGGAAAAACTACATTTTCTTACTGTTGCCCGCCTCGGGAATGGAACCTGCGACGTCACGAAGTCAAGTCCAACACCTAGACCGCTATACTACTGAGGCTTTTTTTTACTAACAATACCTGCAATATAACCCCGTGGCAATAGTTCCTCGGCATGTGTCGGTCCGACAGCATAGTTATCAGCTCCAGCACCAACGGATAATACCTGGAATGTAAGGTTCAAGTTATAGTCTTTACTTTTCAAAAATGAGTATTTAAAATCCTCTATTTATTTCCAGTATTAAATAGCAAAGCACAAAATTTAAAAGAAAAATACCCTTCAAGTAAACCTATGTGTGATGTCGGTAAGAACTATATCATCTCAGCTTTTAAACGAAAAAAATCCACTTCGTAATCGGTCTATCTATTTAATAGTTATAATGGAAGACAGACAGATACATACATAAAAATAGATACATTAAAATTATAACATCTCTCTTTCCGACGGGGTTAAAGAGAAAAATGGGCCGTGGCTTATAGAGTTTAGACTATTGTTGATTTGTATTTTAACTATTGCAGTTTTTTTCTAGCTTTTGGTATGTGATTTTAAAGTTAGTGATAAAGAAAAAAATATATGCCGTTTTATTAATAAACATGGACTAAGGTAATAAAAAGTACAAGGTAAATTTATTCCAAGTGTAGGTCAAGTGTTAAAATAAAAATACATGAAATAAAGTTCCTCAAACTGGAAACATGAGATATGTGCAATAAAAGTAGTAGTTCTCGTTGAATAGTAAGTATATGTATGCGTAATAATTAACCGTAGTAAGAAGGTCCCATATAAATTTTATCAATATCTTATTGAAGATTTTCGAGTTACACTTAATAACTAAAGCATTAGCATAAAACAAATATGGACAACTTTAGAATTGTGACCTATTTTTCTTATAAAGAATCATCGAAATCGGTTGGTTATTGGTTGAGTAATCGCGTAATATATAAAAAAAGTGTGTGTGTCAGCTACGACGCACGATTGGAGTTTACTCCTTACGAAATGTATCTTGCAGCACACATGTCTCCTACAGCAGATTTAGTTATGTTAATTCTTCTTAAATTAGTATCATCGCAGACATTAGAAGTGTGATCCAAATAGTTAGTATTTTTATAGATAGCGGCTCCTCCTGCAGGAGATCCCGAGAATGAGATACGCTGTGTAATGTATTCCATCTCATTCTTTTACACGTTCAATCCTACAGATATATATGTTTGTCTCTTTCTACGTAACGCCTCAACTTTTCGTGTTACACTTGATTTTACTCCTCATAAAATTTCCGTACCGGGCCTTATAACTCAAATCGTTTCTTATGGAGTAAACTCCAAAAAAACATCGAGTCGAATTGAAACGCCTTTTTAGATTGTTCTGGTGACACGGAATGGAAGTACCTTATGTCAGGTGATCCGACCTAGCATCCTAAGTACATGGGCGTCGTTTTGCTGACATTTTCGTGTTTCGGTTCGGAAACTAGGGTAGCCGATGAGTTATTTCTAAGTGGTCGGGATGTAAGGCCGTTGTAATGGTCGGGCTGTGAGTGTGCTGACCGTGTGTGCGGGACGAGCGGCGGCAGCGCGCGGGCCGCCACCCGGCGCANNCCCCCGCGCCCCGCCACACACACGCCGGGAGACAGCGCGCACACCTGCAACACCACAGACGTACTGCTTTACGTGCACTGCCTACAGACTTACTTTTAACGACCGGTCACATTTTAATATAAACTAGTGCTCGCCCATTGGTCGAAATTCGACCATAATCAATTTTAGTATCTTGTTGATAAGAACGCCATCTTCATTTCTCAACACCAACTACTTTGTTTCCTGAATTGTTAGTGCGCCATCTGTGATCTTTTATGGTTATCATCAATGTATTTGTTTGTGTGTGTCAAATGCATGCTATGTAGGTAATGTTTTATATAAATGTTATATGTATATATGTATTTAATGTACTTTATAAGCATTATGATTGTAAACTATAAGTCTGACAAAAGTTATGCTCCTGCGTCCACGCAATTTTCGTAAAAACAGGTCCAAAGTTTTGGCATCGCGTATTAATATATAGATAAGTCAAAAAAATGGTAAAACTTTATAAATGTTTTAAAATTGAGTATTTTTATAATTATACTTGGCTCGTACAATAACTAAAATTGTACGAGTCAAGATGTACTAACAAAGCTTTGTTCACGATTGCGGTCAGCGAAAATCACTTAAATAATTTGTTTAAGTTATGTTAATGCTTCTTCTACTTAACGTCAAATAAAAAAAATATTTTTACTGTTCTTTATTTTTATAAGACATTTATATTGTCGATTCTAAAACGTCTATCAAAATTTGGCTAGTATTTAATGTAATCTTGTATACAGGTTTAAAAAAATGAAAAAATATCCCTGGACAACAATTTATGTACATGAATTGAATCTAACCCCAAAACAAGCAATTTATATGATGGAAATACTTATAAAAATAACCACAATAAATTTAATAAAACATTCAGACCCAGAAATGCAGGCATCTAAATGTTCAGCACACAAATGTCCGGCCCCGTCGGGAATCGAACCCGAACCTCGCGCGATAGTCGTAGTTAGGCGTGGACGCTTACCTAAACCCTACAACGAGGCGGTGAAACATATCCAATATCGAATAGTAATACTTCCTCATTTTGCATTAAGGTATATAATATTAGAGCATTAGTCAGTAGTAGTAAAGCAAAAAAGGAAGAAAAAAAATACTTTCAAAGTCTTTTTTTTCTTCTTTTTTTCCGTACGAAGAGTTACTGGTAGGTCGAAGGTTGCCCGGTAATCTTGCCCGTCTGTTTCTGTTTCACGTTCTAACCTCATGCTGACACACGTTTCACATAATTGTTGTATAAAGGCGATGTGTATTAAAATAATAAGAATATTTTTATTTACTTCGGTCATAGACAACTAAGAGAACACTCCGTCTCCGGTGGAAGACTATATGTGCCTTCATAGTTATAGAGACCTACAGACTAACGTGATACATGGTCTATTTAAGTAACCCTTAGATATTATAGCAAAGGTACATTAAAAGTCATTTCATTATAAATTTACCTCTAAGTATATGGACATGAAATAACAACGAAAAAAGCTTGCCATTGGCTACTAAATATGGTTACTATTCTGACATTATTATATTATATATTAGAAAAAGTAGAGTATCGATATCGAAACATGATCTATTAGTGACGATTAATAGTAAAGTTTAGGTAAATAGATAAGAATTACAATTAAACTACCGAATGGAATTACAATTATCAACGTACTTAGCTCAATTAGCTTATAAATAGGTAAATGTAATGAAACGAAAGAAAGAATATTTATTTACTTTTCACGAGCACATTATTTTACATTGTGTGCAAATATGTTTATTCTATACATAAGTTAACTCCTTATATTTATTACAAGATTCATGATCATTACAAAACATTTTGTCACATTACATTCCAACCACTTTCGTTACTTTAAGTGCTCACCTTAAAAGAATTCTTATTACGCTAGACTGTGATTGATATTTTCAATGGCAATGGTATATATATCCAAATCTTGTCCAAATATTCTTTTCCGGGAACGTAAAATAAAATATCGACAATTGTAATAGTACATCACTATAAAATTGAACACTAAATATGGCGTTCTTGGCAAGCATGAGAACTGTCATGAAGTCTCTTTAAATCGACGCCAAAATGAGTATAGACAAAAATATCGTTATCTCTTTCGAGTTACCTAATATCAACATTTGTTATAAAAAGACAAAGAGATGTTGTTAAGTTATATGTAGATTCCAACGGTATTTATACAACCAAATTTGCTATAGAACATTGTTGCACTTCTTTATATATTCCTATTTCTATGATTTAAGTATATCTGGCTCATAAACAAATGAAGCGAGAATATTTCTTATCGTTTGTTTGTCCTTGAGTGAATAAGTGCATAAGTTTAAGCATGTTTTAAAGTCGGAAATAGAGTTACCTTAAAGTTAGAGACAGTGCCCTCGAGCGCGGATGGGTAGAGCCTGGCCAGCAGCAGCAGTTGGGGGAACAGGCTCGCCTGCACACTCTGCTGCTGTGCACACTCCTGAGCGCTGGCCAGCTTATTCTGGAATATCATACTTATCTAAAGTAAGTTTCATAATTCTGGCTCGTCGTATAAACGATGAAAACATCAAAATAAATTCATCATTCATTCATTCATTCATTCATCATTCCTTTTGTCAACGACGTAAGAGCGGGACGCATAGCGCCGGGAGTCACGACGACGATACACATTTCTACAAGCGAGAGCACGGAGCGCGCGCATATAACTAATTATAATAACTATACTTAATATCAACAAGTACAAATAATTCTTCTATCTACAAGCGTTTTAGTTATTCCTAAAGTAACTAACAAAAGAGCGGAGAGAAGAAAATTATACACCTTTTATAAGGACAAAACGGGTTTCGTAAGAAGTCCGTACAATTCTTAATCTATTCCTTTATTATTAATTAATAAAGGCGTTTTTTTAAATATTTTTTGATTTTACAAATAAAACATACTTAAGGTAAATTATTATATTATTTTAAACTACATATATTTTGATATTGTCAGTGCTTAGTGAACTTCCATCAATTTGAGTAATAAAAATAATATTTTTTTTATTTTAGGTCAAGCGCTTTTGCAACTAATTACGATTTTTTGTATTTAGATAGTCTTTATTACAAAACTGATGTAGTATAATTCCCCTGTTAAGCCGTTATCGATTGAGATCACGCTTTGCCGTCACTGTGTTCCCGCGTCGCGGTCGCTAATCCTCGCTATAATCTGTGAACGGACCACCATGAGGGTTGGTGATACGGAACAGAATACCCTATGTCAGGAGACCCTAAAGACCTAGCACCCTATGTACCTAAGGCCCTAGATGCCTACCAGCCCTAGCCCTAACATAAGGTTTAATATATACTTATATAGATAAGTGCGGGATGTCTGTACCAATAGACCTACGGTAGCAGACGGAACCCTACGGGTAGGATAGGTGGTAAGGAGGTGGTGATATACTCAAAGCAGATCAAGCAGGCTCACTTGACCAATTAAGGACTTGAAGGTGTCTTCGCCACTTTGAGGGGATGGTAAATGAGACAAGAACCAAGGTTCTAATCTCATTTATTGAAATAATTCCGAAGTATTTATACAAATTACACCGACACACACATTCATACAAAATTCTTTGTGTCTCATCCGTGTAAGTTGCGGATGCAGCATCTTCTAGTGGAGAAACATCAGGACGTGATTGTATGTGTATTTTGCAGTCCTCCTTTCAGTGGCGTGCCAGCAGTTGCTTGTATGTTTAATGTGGCTTTGGTCACGTTGAACAATCTGAATCACTCATAAAATCAAAATGAGTGAAATACGTTGTTAAAAAGTTGCAAGTTTCTGAATATACCTATCCCTAATTAATTTGAGATGTCATGGACTTACTATTGTTTATATATACGGCAAACGTAAAAACATATTGTATAGTAATCATTATCCATAATACGATACCATGTAAATCCTCTGAAAACAGCCGAAGACAAAAACATATTCTAACTTACCAACATGAAGTCGTAGAGTTGTGGATATCTGAGGAAGAAGATGCGCCCGGTCATCCGGTTTCTTGTGCACAGGTTTTCCGAGTCTCTCGACCGTTGTACCCCAAAAATCCACACCATCAACGCGCTGAATAATAAAGTTGATGAATTTCGTTCCTGAAACATTTTCAAAACTAGTTTTTTTATGATATTGAAAGGCAAACAAGCAGACGGATTTCCTGATGTTAAGAAATTCACGCCGTCTAGAGACACCAAAGTTGGTAATGGTGCGTTGCCAACCTGAGGCCGGGATAATAGGCCTTGAGCAAAAGTAAGTTTACCGGCTACCTTACCCTCCGAACCGGAACACGTCATTACGTTTTGGCGGCAGGAAAAGGTAAGGCGGTGGTACCAATCCGGGCAAGTCGCTGCGAAACTCTACCACCTAGTCAGATGTCACGATGTTAGTGATGATAAGCCTATGCTCGCCTTTTACGAGCTGCCTGGCAAGAAAGGCAGATGGTCTATTCTGCAAAGGAGCCCGGACCAACACGGGGGAATGTGAGAGGTCAGCGAATGAGCACACGGCTCTCCTGGTAGTAAGATAGAGGTAGAGACAACACAACCATAGCCTATGGTCACAATAGGTGTTATAGGTACTGTCCTGTAGTCGGGGTTTTAGGCCTATTGTGAAAATTTACCGGCATCCGTATCCTCTGGACTGGAATATGACATAGTCATTATGGCGACAGGAATAGTAAAGGGGGTGGATCCCTACCCGGAGGAGTTCCTGCAGAACATTACCACTAGCGGTCTTGTTGGTGAGAATGACCTATTTAACTTGTGTTCGTTTCTTACGAGCTGGTTGATGGGGATAGATGATTTATCCTACTCAGCGAACCCGGATTAACAAAGGGAATCGAATTAAGTCTTAAGTTAATTCAGTTCTTATTCATAGAATTGGCCACTTAAACGGATTCGATCACGTCCTCTACCAACAAGCTCTAGCTAGTTCTGAATGTAGGTTTCTGACAACAATGAATGATAGATTATATATACTACAAATACAACGACTGCTTGAAAATACTGTGTTAAGTTGCAGTGTATTATTGCATTGTTATTTAGTAAGGCAAACAAATTAAACCTTAAGAAGCGGCATGAGGAACTATTCCAGCAATCCGCACTCTGACACGCGCGGCCGATAAGGATTTCATACCGGGTCGGGCTGCAACATCTCTAGCAACTACCAAACAATGCGAAAAGCTCACCATCCAAGTGTTCCCATCGAATCCCTCCAGCGCGAGGACGAGTGCATCCCCAACAAGCGGGCCCACGGCCCCCCGCAGCGCCCCGCACCGGATGCACGCGCGGAGGATGTTCAGTGCGTGGCAGCGGCTCGCCTCCGGACCAGTGCGGGCCACCTCCATCAGCTGCTGCAGGACTTGTTGGGGACCGCGGCTGTACGGGGAGCTCTGGAGCTCCGTCGTTAGTAACGCCTGTAAATGTAATAATGTTGAATTGGGTTAGAAAAAAAAGAGTGTGAGCTGAAGCATGTATAAATGTGTCATGAAGAATATTTAGCGAGGTGTGAGATGTAACAGCAGTGTCCGAGCAGCATGGTACAGCAGCAGTACCTGTATCATGAAGGGCAGGCCGGCGCTCCTTCGTGTGGCGCTGGTGGAAGAGGTGTCCCCGCGGACGGCCGCCACCACCTGTCTGCGCCACGCGAGCGGTAACTCTTGCAGCCTCGAGTCCGGTGACCTCCACAACCTATGACTCAACTCATCAATCAATTTGAACCTATACATACAATAAATCTATAAGAGCTTTTTTTATACAGTAAAAAATATTCTACATAATATATGTAATCTATATATTAATACATGATGCCAAAACTTTGGGCCCCTTTTTACGAAAATTGAGCGGACGCCGGAGCATAAAATTTGGCACACGTAGGCCACAAACTGGGTGTCAGCGGAACGGCGGCGGGGCGGGCAGCGGTGCCCAAGCGACGAGCGGCCGTCAAGCGGTATTCCTGCGACTGAGTCATGGCACTTCGTTGTTCCCATTTGTATTTAATATTTGTCGATAAATTAACGTACATCGCAGCATTTTACCGGAGGGAATAATTACTGAAATTTTTGTTAGATCACCAATTTGGAATATCAAACATTTGAGTAATAAAAAAAATTATAATATGTGTAGGTAGGTTCTAAATTGGTCTGTTCCTACAATAAAACATATTAATCAAAAGTCTCTCCACTCATTCCACCAATTCGTTGGGGTATAGTAATAAATTATACGAATCAAAAGCACTCGGTTCAAAAGATGTTGCCGCCGTATCGACACCGTGCTCACATCAAACACAACATTTCGTCGCCGTGACACGAGCGATCTGGCCGCTGACATCGAGTTCGAGCATAGCTCGTCGCGCCCGCGCCCGCCCCGCTCTCGCCCGAGCCCCGCAAATCGCTGAGATCCAGTTTGAGGCCTTATAGTTTATGTGTGGGATATGTGTAGAACGCTAATATTTTTCGATAATAATGCTTATAAAGTACATTAAAACAATAAACAAAACATTACCCACACTACCATGCATTTGCCACACACAAAACAAATATATTGATGATAAAAGATCACAGATCCGTGTTGTCCCCGTTGTGTTATCCCCGTGTTGGTCCGGGCTCCTTTGCAGAATAGACCATTTGCCTTTCTTGCCAGGCAGCTCGTAAAAGGCGAGCATAGGCTTATCATCACTAACACCGTGACATCTGACTAGGTGGTAGAATTTCGCAGCGACTTACCCGGATTGGTATGAGTACCACCGCCCTACCTACTCCTGCCGCCTTAACGTCATGACGTGTTCCGGTTCGGAGGGTAAGGTAGCCGGTAAACTTACTTTTGCTCGAGGCCTAACATCCTGACCTTAAGTTGGCAACGCAAAATTTATAACACCTGCGATAGAAATAAAATTAAAGGCGCTACTTGGCTTGCGAGCGCAGCAACAGTCATTTACTTGTACCTACAGTACTAATAAACAACGGTCATCATAAAACATCGGCAAAAACTATCTAACTTAACAGAAACAATTAAATAAAGTCATTTTAAAATCTTTATAAAATAAAATTAGTAGCAAGTTGTAGATAGCATTGAAAGCACAAAGAACGTGCGCTACCGTTTCGTAGAACTAGGCAGGTTTAACAACTGCGTATTTTTTATAATCTACTTTTTTATACACAGTAAAAAAAAATAAACTTCAAGTCACTGAACTCAAATTTATGATCAATTGTGTACAACGTGAACATGTATTTCCTACATGAAGGCAAGACAATAAAATAACAGAAAACGGATATTCTCAAAATACGAGTATACGAAGTCGAGTCGCAGAGACCATTATAACCTGTAGAAACATGGAAAACATATTGTGAATAACATTGACGAAAATAAACAGCCTGATTTCTCACCATCATGAAATTACTTACCTATTAAGCATCATGGTAAAGCCAACATATGCTTGCTCGAAGGCTCCTCGATGTTTAATTTCAGCTAGGAGGTCCGTGAAATGTTCTCCAATTTGTTGGATTCGCGCCCGAGATATGATCCCATGCACATTTTCGTCTTCACCCTCGATACTAAAACCTGAAGTGACTTGACCCAGGATTAACGATGCCTGGGACAACAATACACAAGTTATACAGGTCAAATTTTCAAAAGTGCATTTTATTTATGGGTTTAAAATATAATGACATGGGAAACCTTTGTAATTAGCACCTTAATGGACCTAGAATTTTTAACACAAAGGACCATTTGCGCGTTCGATTTATAAAACAAGTTTAGAGATGGGTTAGCCTGCTCTCATTCTAATTTAAACATAAGGTTATTTAGCAAACAGTAATTTATGTCAGAGATGTTAATTAAAAGACGTTAATAAGATTGAAATGGCCAGTTGTCTTAGTTGTTGTGGATCCACTTAATTTAAATGTTGTTTTTAGAAAGACACGTTTTAATTTAAATGTTGTTTTTAGAAAAGACATCGATTGATATTGATTACATCAATAAAATTTAAAACATTATTTTATACAATAGCGTTTAAGAATGTCAAGAGAAATGTTTAAGCAATAAAATAATAAAAATATACAAGGTCCATTTAGAACCCAATAGAGGTAATGATAAGTTGCTATCTTGAGTTTGGGGAAAAGCAGAATTGGTAGAGCAAATATTATTTACGGAATCACAAAACTTCTACATTGAAAGCAAGAAGCCTTCTGTAGTGTTTAAAATAAATAAATCTAAGTTTGGTGCGTTAAGTCTCGGAACAGGACAAAGCGAGTCCTTGTGTACTTTATCGATTATTGCTTTTTTCGATCTATTTCAATTTTGTGTCAAACCGAGGTAAAGATGCGTATATTTGAGTGTAGATATATAAGCAGAAGAAATAGACAGTATAGTAGNGTACCTCCTTGACGGCTCGCCACGCACACAGCAGCACCAGCTGTGCCGTCACACGGCGCCCGTCCCGCAGCCGCGCCCCGCTACACGCACACATACACGCACATTAGCTACGATACAGCGGACACGCACACACATGCATTAGGTGCAACACAGTAGTCACACTCAGTTTGGCGCAACTTTCATATCAAAAAATTAAAAAAATAAATTTGCAATGTTTTTTATTCGCCCAAATCTTAAGACACTAGTTGCCTTACATCTTAATGCCTTTAGACTTACTTTCAAATTATACGAGTTATACTTTTTCAAGTAAACTCTATACAAATTTGGGTTTGCTATGTATCTATGGAAGTCCCGCCTCTTGTTACGTAGTATTTATATACTCTTTGGTCACACTCATTACCTCACAACATAACGACACACGCATACGCACATGGCTCTCCCGAGAGCTGAAGGGAGAGGTTAGGCCGCACTAGTACCGTAACGCGAATACTCGTGTTATAACAATTTATGTTTCCAGACATTTGTGAATACTTAAAGCGAAAGTGGAAAAAATTCACTCTGCTGTCGTGCGCTTGTGCACCGGCCCCCAGCTATCGTATGTAGTGGGCGCAAGGCGACGTTATTGGAAGTTTCACTACGATACTATGTACCCAGAAGGCAGGAAACTTCGGCTTGGTAATATTCACCGTAGATATTATAGCAATGTTTGTCGCCTAAGAAGTATTGCAGCCAGGGTTTTAAGACTATTTCGCAAATCTACCTTCCTTACCCTATTGTCTGGAATATAAAGATTGTTATGGAGACAGCAACAGGTAAAGTGGTGGATCCTGCCCGAGCAAGTTGGTACACAACAGCAATGATTTTGTTGGTTTACCTATTTAACCTGTGATTGCCTTTTGTGTAATGATCCTTTGCGTGCGTAAATTTTCAGTTCACAGTGTTTCCCAAACTAGTACATAACTATATATTTTTTTTAACAAATGAGTAACAAAAAAATTTACTGTATTGCTATTGGTCCACGTAATCAACAAAAATCCCTTGCAATTTGACAATAAGAACAAAGACGTAGTGCCCGCCCCTCATAACGCAACACCTCACTTTGTCGGTATCGGAAATATGCGAGGGACATACTTAGTAGTCGTTTGTTAAAATAAATAAACTATGGCACTGAACTTTGAACTGAAAATGTGAAATGATGACACATAATAAGTTATAGTAATGAAATAACGTTAATAACAATCCTGGCTAGTTATTTCATAATACCTTGTCCTACCGACTGCAGTAGTGACGTAATTATAAAAGACTAGGTTTTAAGTCTACTAGATTTTTTGTCTAGCGAACAATGAGGTTATCACATACTTCCAAAAACTAGCGAATTGCCAATTTACGTGGCCAAATTTAATCTTATCTAGTGCTTTTTT
This sequence comes from Calephelis nemesis, assembly GCA_002245505.1. Classification (NCBI taxonomy): domain Eukaryota; kingdom Metazoa; phylum Arthropoda; class Insecta; order Lepidoptera; family Riodinidae; genus Calephelis; species Calephelis nemesis. The sequence goes on from NJDD01001044.1 coordinate 115,285, forward strand.
ATGTGATAGGTCAGCGAAGAAGCACACGGGTCTCCTGATGGTAAGAAAAATCATGGCCTCTAGATACCATAGATGTTACCGCTATCCTGCGGCCGGGATGTTAGGCCTACTGTGCAAATATACTATCTACCTTACCCTCCAGACCGGAATATGACAGACGGTAGGAATAGGTAAGGTGACGGATCTTCACCCCGAAAAGTTGTTGCAAAGCACTTTTCCAAATATATTTATCAAGAAATAAAAAATATATATTTACCCCGCGCCATCTACATTCGCCTCTGAAGTGTCCATGGGCAAGTGTCCTTCGGGTGAGGCATTGTTGACAACACATGCCACCGCACCACTCACGTCTATGCACAAAGACATTAAGTCCTCGAGCAACTCCTTCCATTGCTTAGAACAACTTATTGCTCTGAAAAGGAATAACATATCTAGTACCTTTCGCCCGAGGCTTATCTCCGCAATCCATTGAGACATCGGGATAAAAACTAACATGTAATTTATGTTGAACCAAGATATAGTTACGAATTTTTGAAAAATCGGTTTAGTAGTTTCGGAGTTTATCCTGAACATATTTCGCGACACGAGATCTCATATACTATTCTGTTAAGAAAGTAACAAAAAATATCAACAATACACAAACTGTTTGATATTCATAAAAAATATTTTATCACTTTCAAAGTATGATCCTTTAGAAACGATACACTTACGCACACGAATAATTCAATCAACATTTTTTTTTCAAATCAAAACCTTCTTTTAAATAGAATCATCAAAATCTTAACGTTATTAGTCGAGTAATCGAGTAACAAACATACAAAAAAGCAGTATTGACAATCTCTACCTTTTTGATTCGGTTAAAATAGAATTTAAGTGTACTTCAATGAAAAGGGACAAAACTGCAATGACAACGAAAAATACACAAATATTAACTCTAATTTTTCTGTCAGGGTCTCAAAAACAATGCCTTGATTCTTGTTTTAAAATTTAAATAGAAAAAATAAAACTTGCACTTTTAAATAATTTGGGGGTATGAAGAAAGAGACACAAAGAATATCTTCCGTTCACTGGCAAATACATGTAAATAAAATTAATTTCTTCAAAACAGGCAATGCAACACCATCCAATATATCTCCTACTCCGCCTCAGTCCGATAGCTCAAAATTTATAAAAAAGGCTTTATATATTACGCTATGAACGGAGAGCTAAATCTACTAAAGCCCAGTTACTACAATCAACGAACCGTAAGTATAGTAATTTTTAGTTTGCCTAAAAGAAGAGAAGCGTTGCCCATAAGTTATACAAAATTTTTAGAGTTAACAATCGAAAACGAACGACTGTAGTTAGATTTTGTACTATTCATACGAAAAGCAACCATTCGTAAGCCAAACGACTCGTTTCTTAAACATACGAACCGGGCCTAAGTAGACTACAATGAAAAACAACAGATAAAATTATCCCTAAAGGGGTAAATTAGGGGGTGAAAATTGGGCTAAAAAAGTCTTACGGTTGATCAAAGTTCACCAAACGGCGGATACAGAGCAGCACTCCATACAGCGGCGCTTCCAAAGCGGCGGACAAGATACATTGCTGAACTTGCTTCAGTTGCTTCTGGCCTGCCTCCAGCAATGCTCGTAATGTAAATAGTCTGTATGGTTCTACTTGAGGCCTGAAAATATAATGTGCAATAATATATGACGGATGAGGAACGTCCGTGGTGTTTTTAAAAAGTGTGATGGCGTTGCTGATGCCACAATTGTAGTTTCCATGGTGATGACTCATTTTGGGTGTTCTCAAAAAAAACTTCACAAGCAATTTTACACTCCGTTTATTTAACGGGCAGCATAACGACGTGCTGCCATTGGCTTGCGAATCGTGAACGCCTTATCGCTTACAGTGCAGCCGTTTTTATAAGGCTCGGCGCACGTGCGGGAGCAGGTGTTTACAAGTCGTTAGGCTAAGTATTGAAATAACAATGATAACCTTAATTTCACATCGTAATCGACTCAAAGTAATCAACTGATGTTTTATGAACTAATTTTCTGGACATCATCAAATTATTTAACTTAATTATTCTAGTTTTTCAGAGGAACTAATGTGGTTGCGCCGACATATAATATACATAAATTTACAGAATATCTCCAATCCCTCTAGCCTCATTTTACGGATAAATATCACATTTGCTTCATGTGCAACTGAATAACATTAAAATACTAGATTGAAGAAGAAAAATTGAATATCCATGGGATTCATGGGGACCAAATTATAGAACACCGGCGACGAAACCCTTGGGCGGCGGCACAGACGAAATTTGCTTAGACATTAGCTCTCAGTTAAGTACCTAATTAAGTTTAGAATTGCATCTAATATTAGTGATAAGTTCCGGCATAACTTATAAAAAATTACTTATAAGAAGGCAAAAGTAAAACTTAACCTAACTTTTAACAGTTAAGAAATATTATTCATCAATGTCTACAGAACAAGATCTAGTTGTAGTAGAGTAGCACACATTCGAGCGGTGATGCAGACGAACTTTGCTTTTAGAATAATAAATACTTTTAACGGGACGTACAGTCTAAATAAATAAATATCACTGGACAAATTACACAAATCGATCTAACCCAAAAGTAAGCAAATTTTAAGCTTGTGATATGGGTAAACAATTATATAATGTAATATGACGGCGCTACTGTGTTTTAAGAGTGTCAAGAAACGTCAAACGTGATAATGACATTCGTCAGTGACATATTGGAGAGGGCGTTTTTGACGTTTCTTCACTCGGACGCAACTTGGCTCTTTTGTGCGTAGCGACAAACAGAACATAATCCATTTGAATCACGCATAAGCAAGACGTGTCTGGTGGAGCATCATTACTTTATTATAATATAAAAAGTGCTGATTATAGGAGTGCTAATATTGCGTGGAAATAATAATCAGATATTGTTAATCTTCAAACACGTGGTTTCAATTCTCCTCGCCCGCCTACCCACGATCACTCGGCAGTTACAAATGGATACCGACATTAGCGCTAATGACAATGTGCCGTTATATAAATATTTAAATTGATACTGAAATAAATTTAAGAAACATCAGGCCCGTAGATACAAACTTCTAAATGTTCATCACACAGATGTCTGCTCCCCGTCGGGACTGGAATCAGAGTCTACTAGAGTTACTTGTACGTTAGTCACTCAGCCAATGAGGCGGTGAAATTAAATGCGTTCAAACTTTGCTTTACTAACAGACTTACGGGTCCGGTAGATAGGGAATGTTGCCGGGCAGCCTGGTGAGAAGTAGTTCCAGCTTATAGGAGGCAGACAGGCACGAGGTCGGCGTCACGGACGAGGCTTGCTTTAGGATATCCTCGAACTTCAGGCTCGTTGTATATGATTGCTGTAATATTCACATAATACATATCTTCAAACCAAATCTCTAGCATAGTAAGCAAAGTATCGAGCGCCAGGTGACACGACTCGTACAGACTTCCTTTGCTTCCTCCTCATCCAGTTCAATTTAATGTTATTATTGCAAATAATATTATAATACTTCATTAAACAGTACTTAAAAATAAAGAGAGGTAGACGCAGACCCAGAAAGAAGGAAAAGTGACTCAAATAAAAGGAAAAGTGGGTGACATGTGGTAACAGGAGTTGAAGAGAAAGCGGAAAGGAGATCGGGTAGAAGGAAAGTAGGTATAGTTTTAATGACAAGTGCTAAAAAAGTGGGTGGGGGGCTTTTCGAGCAATGAGCAAGTAAGAATTATATTTTATAGGTATGATGTTTCAAATCATTACAATAAAAAAAACGAATGCAATTATTTCTCTTACTTTGAGCATTTCGTCAGGGCACTTCTTCAATATCGTCAGCGCGAGAGCTTTATTATTCTCGTAGCTGTCCTCTAGATGTCCCAGTAATGTTTCTACGTAACTTCTTTTCCATTTCCTATGTAACAAAAAATGTTACTAATTTCTTATTCTATACAAACAAAACAAAATAACTGATTTTGACTACATGGTACATATTTCCCAATAACATTTTTAACATTGGGCGTGTTCGGCCGAAGTAGGTACTTACAAAATTTTGTAAGACACTTACAATGCTTACAAAATTTTCGGCCGGGACACAAAATAAGTGCTAACGCAGTAAGTATGGCTTAATATACGACGCCATTTTGCTTATTGTTTATGTACGGGATATGACATAAACCGGTGTTTTGTGTTATGTCAAGCCAGTAAGTCTGTCCTCGCCGAAAAGTGCTACAGTCAGCTTGTAAGACTTTAATTTTTTTATGCTTACTGGCTTACTAAGTTTAGTAAGTACTTAATTCGGCCGAACACGCCCATTTTTTATCTATCTATCCGTCTATTTGTTTCAGCTAATATTTGAAACTAAGTTAAGAGGCCTTTCACTAGTAGATAGCTGATGTTAATAAAGAGTAAATTGGGATGCTTTTATTTTAATAGTTTTTGTTAAATTCCACACGGACGAAATCGTTGGCACAACTATTCTATATTATCAAATCGAACAGAAATCAAGCAAAAATCTAAAGGATTCCCCGAATCGACCGGATGTAAAAATAAAGGTGTATTTTTACATCCGGGCGATTAGGTATTAATGGTGCGTTGCTAACCTGAGGTTAGGGTGTTAAGGTTATAACGTCACAAAGTTTAATACAAATTCTACCATCAAGCCTTAATCACGGTGCTAGCACCGGCGCTCACATCTACGTTAAGTAGATGTTAAGTTAAGTTAATAGTTAATAGGGTTAAGTTGGTTGGGTGGTCTGTATTTTTTTAGGAGTCCGGAACCATTACGGTGATAACATTAGAGATATTGCAGAAAAAAGTGGAATGGATTTAAGCCTAAGCTGTTTTTGAGTTATCTGTAATATATCGTATAACATTTTACTTATTAAACGTCTTCCAACAAGCATGTGCTTGTGTTTTCATAGATTTATAATGAAATTATAAAGCAGATGAGCAGATTTTTTCTGGTATTAAGAAATGCATGCCATTTAATTTTTTTTATGAAATTTTGGAATTGAACGTTAGAATTTTCTATTAGTCAAGTTTAGATTTGCGTCAATTTAAATAATTTAGAAAAATCGGTCTATACTATTTAAAATTAGTCATAAGTCGCATAGAAAGTCATGGCAGGGTCTTGAGCAAAGCGGTGGCCTCCTTACTCAAGCTAACGTTGTTAGATTTTGCGGCGACGAGGCAATACAATACACTAATTTTTTTTTACGAATGCTTCCCTTATTGTATTAACTGAATAAAATTGTGCAAAATGCCAATAAAGTTAACAAGCTGTATTCAATACGTATACGAAATTCAACAATTATAATAAATACGCGCCCATATTTATCTCGATGGCACCAAAAAACTGTATTTAATTAGACACAGAATGAATGGGTCGCTGACCTAGCACTAGAATAAGTCTTCATTCACTCACCGAAGTGAAAAATAACAATGAATTTATGACATTTAATGGTTAGTTCAAAAGCGTGAATAAGGTGCATACGGTGTCCTCTGGAAGCATCAATACTTACCTAGTATAACCTTCAATATCAATGATCTCTTCGAGCCAGACCAGAGTTTGTAAAGTTACAAATCTCCTGCTGTAGTTGGCGCCGGGGACCAAGTTTCCGTAGCACACATCACGGAACTCCTCTAGGAACCGGAAATAATATTCCATTTCCGAGGTTTGATTATTTTCTAAGCGAGTCATAGTTTTATAGCTGTCGTTTACGCGGTGGATGAACTGAAATATTTACATGTTAAGTCAAAATTATTTCTTTTCTATACACATATTGTATAGAGGAAAGGTTTGATTTTTTGTTTGTTTGAAATGAATAGGCTTCGAAACTACTAGACCGATTTCAAAAATTCTTTCACCTTTAGAATGCTTCATTATCCCTCAGTGACATAGGCTTTGTTTCATCAAAATCGGTGCAGTAGAAACCAAGTTACGCAGGCGAAGCTGCGTGAAACTACTAGTATTAGATATAGCAAACAAACGAAATAACCCCTTACAATACTTTCAAAGTACTGCAAGGGGATCAGATATTTTGTTTGGTTATTGATATTCATACATAGATCAGAAAATAAGCCGACGCATTTCCAGGGCAATATAAGAGACGTAGCATACAGTATCTTAGGTAGTAGCGTATTTACTTCGCTACATATATTTACAATATTATGGGAAGTGAAATATTCGCACTGTGCTTGTATATTATTAGTATTAAGTATATTAAAATTAATTGACCATTTGAAAGTTTTCGGATATTTATGAAGTCACGTTGGTCGCTGACGATGTATCGAACAGATCCTAACAGTCAATTTCAAAGTTCTCTCTACAGATAGATACATTTAGTTAATACTAACTATTAAAGTGACCCTTCCTAGTGATAAGAACGAAAGATTTTCCAGCAACAAGAGATATCTGAGATGTTAACCCGGTCTACAACATGCTATTTTACAAAATTTGGTACAAATCCGTTCAGTAATTTTTGCGTGAAAAGTGAACATACAACCTACAAAATTTTAATAATCGTTTTGGGTTTCGTATCCTGCGGATCATTACATTACGCAGCGATTTTTAAAAAAATACTTTAGTCTTATTTATTAGTCTTATTTCTGTTTTATTATATATTCTATTTAGATAGAAAACAATATATCATAAATAGTTAATCATCAAAACTTAATATATACTTAGTAACCTATCTAAGATAACAAATAATCTACAAAAGTAGAGACTTTTAACAAAGAGTTGTTACCTGTTTTATTTTGTGAAGAATGACATCAACATTATGCTTAAACATGGTCGTCCTTTTTCAGTTCTTAATATATTTAGAAAATAAATGAAATTAATTTTATAAAATAAAATATTTACAATGTATTTTGATAAAATATGAACCAACAAATATTTACCGTTCCATATTGCATTTTTACCACAGTCTAAGTTAAGATAATATAACAGTATATTCACCTTTTTAATCATAGACAACATGAGTTGTCTGAAGCTGGGAGACTGTGCGTTGCAATTGTACTTGAAGTACCACAGCATCAGCTCCAGTTCCGCAGCACTGAACGGTTCTGTTGTCTTCGGTGACTCCACCAACAGGGAGATCAGGAGAATTCGATTCTAAAACAAGGTCTTTTGTAAATAAAACCATTTAATTCAAAAAACCCAATCTAAAATTAAATTGCCGCAACTGGATAAGAAAGAGTAAGTAAAAATAAATTAAAAAGAAAAATGTAAAAAGGGTTTTTATGAAATGTTAGAATAATACTTGAGACGAGGGTGTTAAGTTTATAGGCGAACAATCAAAACACCACATTCCTCAACCCCCGGGTTGGTCCGGGCTTCTTTGTAGAATAGACCATCTGCTTTCCTGTGCCAGGCAGCTCGTAAAAGGCGAGCATAGGCTTGCCGTCACTAACACCGTGACATCTGAATAAGTGGTAGAGTTTCGCAGCGACTTACCCGGATTGGTACCACCGCCTTATCTATTCCTGCCACCATAACACCATGACGTGTTCCGGTTCGGAGGGTAAGGTAGCCGGTAAACTTACTTTTGCTCGAGGCCTTATGTCCCGACCTCTGGTTGGCAACTCACCATTACCACCTTTGCTGTCTCTAGGCAGCGGGAATTTCTTACCATCAGGAAATCCGTCTGCTTGTTTGCCTCCCAATGTCATAAAAAAAACAGACATAGTCTAGAGAGTCAGCAAGCTGAAGTGGCAAGGGGCAGGCCACATTGCCCGCAGAACCGACAACCTCTGGGAAAGAAAGGTTCTGGAGTAGCAACCCGCACCGGAGGACGTAGTGTTGGACGTTGTGTGAAAAGGGTGATTAATGTGGAGGAAGCCAGACGCGTCTGCCAGGATCGTGAGGTTTGGCACTCGATACTCTCTGCCTACCCCTTAAGGGACTTGGCTTGAAGATATGTATTTATACATGTATGTATGTCATATAAATTCATCTGTATCAGTCTTTTTCGACAGTTACAGAAATTTTAAAATATTATATCCTATTAATATTGTAAATGCGAAAGTTTGTGTGTATGGATGTATGGATGTTTGTTACTCTTTCACGCAAAAACTACAAAGCCGATTACGATGAAATTTGGTATGTAGGTAGCTGAAGACCCAGAATAACATATAGGCTACTTTTTATCCCGGAGTTCCCGCGGGATTGGGACTTACGCGGGTGAAACCGCGGGGCGCAGCTAGTTATAAAATATTTCCACCACTAACCAACCTAACTAAGTTACCTCTTCGATAGCATCAACGGCAGCCATTTTTAAAACGTCGTATCCAATGATCGCTTCCCATTTGTCTTCTGCGGGCGTGTACTTGACACCACCGGATTTTCGAGCTACGTTCAGTAACATTAGGACACATTTCAGTTTGCCAGACTTCAAATCGCCAGATTCACACATTTCTTTAATGTGATCCATACTGAAAAAAAACTAAATAGGTAAATAAAGAATGGTAAATTCAAATAATACATCCAGTTAAGTGTAACGTAGTAAAAATGTACGTAAAAAGAGTTTTGACATATTCCTTAAAAATTTTGAAGATGAAAATAGGAGAGGTGACAAAACTCCACCCTGAGGCACACCGCTAGTGAGAATGGACCAGGATGACATAGTTTCTCCCGCTTGAACAAATTGCTTTCTTCCCCGTAAATAAATGCGAAACCAGCTAACAGAAGCAGGAAATAAATTGAAACTTTCTGATACCGTCAATAGCACGTCGTGATCCACAAAGTTGAAGGCATCACTAAAGTCAAGTAAAGTTAAAACTGTTAGCATCTTGTTTTCCATAGCGAAATGAACGTCATCAGTAATCTTTACTAGAGCAATGGTTGTGCTGTGCCGGACTAAAAATTTAAATGTATAAAAAACAATCCATTTATGAAAACGGTTTAAGAAATGTTGACACTAGCCCTGTTTTGTACTCACAGGATTGATGGCCCATTTTTTTTTGGGAACCGACTATAGTAATTTACGCAGGCGAAATATGTCTTAGTGTAGTCAGATAGAAATTGCCAGGATCAACGTCAACGACTCATAGTTTTTACCATTTTGACTTTGATCACAGGATTCGAGACCTCAATAGCTGAAATGGTTGGGAGTATTAGTCAGGGATAGACGAAACAGCGCAGGTTTAGATTTACGTAAAGTAAAATGTTTCTGTCTTTAAAAAATCTGAAAATTGGATATAGATTTATGTCACAAAGTAGTAAATGACTTCTTAACTAATAGAATGCACCCTTACTGTTGGGAACAACATGTGGACATATATAATAAAGTCCCAGCTTTGCGAAAACGTTGATCCACTACGATACAATTTTAAGCAAACTCTAAATGTATTAGCAATAAATAACACAAATGACATTCAAACTGTTCCACAAAGTGACGGAACTGATTTAAGTTAAAGAAAAGGAGAAACTGTAAGGATTATTTGACAATAGACGCCATATTTATAATTATTGCGTTAGACTGTGAACGATGACGGTGGACTGACATACTCTAAACATGCGCAACGGCCGATACTTTCACACTATAATAAATGAGAGCCCCTTGACCTTTCTTCGACAGCTAGACATGATCTTCTTAAGGACTGGGGTGCAAACTGGGCCCAGTCTAGCCTAATAAAAGGGAATCATTATGCAACCATTCAGCCTTGCATTCAGGAAAAACCATGGTTTTATCAGATTCAATCCATGAATAAAACTTCAACATCTGTTGTCAGTAGACTAAGGCTTGGACACGTTTGTGCCCCAGTTTTTCTCCATAAAATACATGTTCGAGATTCTCCTATCTGCGAGTGTGGACAGGAGGTAGGTACAGTTGATCACATTTTATTTAATTGCTCCAAATTCCCTACATCCTTGTATGATATCCTTACAAGTGACTTTCCTAAACCTCTTAACTATAAATGTTTATTACTCTCAAGTAATCGCAAAATTTTGTAGTTGTTATGTAGATATATAAAATCTAACAAAATCAAATTGTAAAAAAAAAAAAGTTATGTTGACCCATATGTGTGTCTGTCCTTTGTAAAGTTTGGTGCTGGCGTATATATTGTGTATATGTTTCTTTTTAGGTAGTTCAATATCTTCAGATAAAGTAAAATACTTACCGTGTGGTGGTCCCATACTTGACATTGGCTAAATAAGTCGTGAAAAACGATTGAAAGCCATTTATACAAAAGAAGAAGAATAAATGAGAGTAAACGCATTACCCTGGTTGCAGACAGGCAATAAGCTGGTAGACTTACATGTAGTGTAGCGCGGCGCCATCGAGAGTGACGGCGAGCGCCAGCAGGTGGGCCAGCACACGCAGCGCCGCCGGCTCCAGCGGGGTGTCGCACACCTGCCGCAGTACCGCCTGCACCCAGCTCTCCCGCACCAGCCCCCCGCACTCGCGCACGTGCGCACGCAGGACGCTCTCGAGTGCCGTTGTGGCCTGCGGTTTGTTACAGTGTTGAAGACGTAAAACGAAAAAAAATCTTATGGCACGAAAACATAATTCACAGATATCACAGGACAAATCGATAATCTTCGGATAGCGAGAAAAATGCGTCGCTAAAGTTGAACGTATTGAAAATGCCAATCTAAGGTTAGGATGTAGAGTCTTCCATGAAATTACTATCTCCCTTCAATTCAAACCGACATACGATAAAGACTACATGTCAACTACGGAAGGTAAGCCGTTTTTTATTAACCAACCAAATCAGAATTTGACAACATGTCAGGTGTTTATTTAAAAGTATCAATCTGTATCAACATCACCGTAAGCAAATGCGGGTACACAACATATTAATATAATTTGGAACTAACTACCTATCGTAAAATCCTCTGTATTTATTTATTTAATTCTTTATTGTACACAGTTTTTGATAAACAAACATAGACAATGATAAATAGGAATGCACAAAACGTAAGCTTGTCTCTAGGTCTACAAATTTCTTCCAGCCAACCCTAAAAATTAGAATCTTCAACAAACAATGGAAGGCATCATGAACAATAAATAAATATCCCTAAGTAAATGACCTAAACGTACTAATAATGTAATAAGAAAACGAATAAGATAACATATAAACTAAACCACGAGGAACATCAGACACGAACCACAAAATTAACTTTAAAGTGATTATTACGATTATTATTATTATTATTAAATAGAAAATCAATAACACTTAACACTTTCATCTACGCCAAACATAGCAAATAACGCACTATTAAATTTTTAATTTTTGATAAAAAATTGATAGCACAAGGCGTTACTTTGCGGAAATCCATACTTAAACCCAAATAAAATTACTTAACTTGCAATTTCCCGCCAAAATATGTATACGCATGATGGCGTGACAAAACAGGCAATATAGTGCGTTATGAATGAATTGGACTTACCGGAATCTATAACTCTCAAATATATCTTGATCCATAAAACACACACCACTAAGCTATTTTATTAGCGTCAACAATACACACACACTACTAAAAACTCAACGTTCGTTTCGTTTCAACGTATGCATCATCATAAGAATTCGACTGCACTCGACGAAAGTCGAGCAGATAGATAGCAGATACTGCATGTATGTAACCGAAGCATACAGAATATACAGTACCTGTTCGACCTTGGTGGAGTACAATTTTCAGATACAATCACAAAATTGACATTTTTGCATTCATAATAAAAGTATAATGTACGTCCACTTACACTGGCTTGTACTGCTTGTATGGTGAGCGCGTGCATGATCTCATTCACGATGTTTGGAAAATGTTCCATCACCCTCCGCGCACCTGCCTCTCTCGTCAACGAAGTCAGGAACAGGTAGAAACTCTTCCGACTTCGGTCCAAACGCGCGAGGACTGACATCAGTTTCTCGATTCCAGTATCATCACCTGATAGGAATGATTTAACATAATATTTGTCGACGCCAGAATGTGGCAACCCTATCTTCTTCAATGAGGATCTAAGGGCGAGCAAGATAGATTATTAAATATTATTCGCGTCTATAGGCAACGGTCGTATCTTACTATCAGAAAAACTGCTATACAAAAGATGTCTTATTATTACTACAAATAACTTAAATATAATGCGAATGCGAAAATTAAAACGGTTAAATAGATTTCATTAAACTTTAGCAAAAAAATAAATTTATCGTTGGAAAATAGTGGTGGTTCATAATTCAGTTGCGCGCTTACTAAACTAATTTACAATTTTGTATCACAGTAATAGAAAAATCAAAATACGTTTAGTGTTGCCAGATTTGTTTGTAAGTGACATTTCTACAGACTTTTTCAACGTTTTATGACAGATTCCTCGAAAAACGTTTGTGGTTAACATGTTCGGAATATTCTGGTATATCTAAAATGTTCCATCTCTTTTCTTTTTTTTATGGTCAATATTAATAACCAATCTAAGATAAGAGATAGTGCTATTTTAGGTCAGTTGACAGGTAACCGCTGTCGTTTTTCAATTATTACCAAATTATTATCAAATATTCAATTATTATCATACTAATATTATAAAGAGGAAAACTTTGTTTGTTTGTTTGATTGTAATGAATAGGCTCAAAAACTACTGGAGCGATTTTAAAAATTCTTTCACCATTCGAAAGCTACATTATCCACGAGTGACATAGGCTTTGTTTCATCCAAATCAGTATAGTAGAAGCCAAGTTACGCAGGCGAAGCTGCGTGAAACTGCTAGTCAAATATATAAACAACAAAACTCTAGAAGGCATATCTTTATCGGCAGATAGGTTATTAATATTGGAAGATATGGGAAAAAGATAGCATACACCTAAAATGAGTTTAGTTGGTGCTCAGCAAAATTAACACCAATTTCTCATTATATATCACCAAGCTCCCGCTGAAGAGCTATGCATAATTAATGCGCGTAGGAAAGTTTTAGCGCCAATATAAAATACTAGCTTCTATATAATTTTATACTGATTAAATACATCATTGCTTCCTGTATCGGCTAAGCAATATTCAAAGTTACAATTATGAACGCAAAACAGATCCTTCCGAACAAATACTATATCGCGATGTTAGTTTCTTATACGTGTAGCAAGTTCCCATTAACTGGCTAGGAAGCTCCCTTTTCCATCCCTGTGCAACTTCATCGCCTCCCTCTTTTCCTTTCAATAATATAAAGCTACTATTATATTAATAAAGATGTACCTTGATTATTCAGTTTACTGCAATATTTGACGACGTTGGCAAGTATTTGCCCAGCCAAATGGCCAACGCTATCCATGTAATGTTCGAGATGGTTCCACACGAACGCCAACAGCGCGTCTATGACGAGGTGGCCCTTCTGGACGGAGGATAGGGTCTTGCTTATCTGGCCGAGAGTTCTGGCTACACCCAACACGAATGTTGGCTCTGATGTTGTTCTATAATTATTTTAACAAGTATTATAATTTAATACTTAGATCAGCAAATTCTACAAGTTCCGTAAAAAGTTTTTTATGATATTGATAGGCCAACAATGCCTGATGGTAAGAAATTCACGCCACCTAGGAACATCAAAGGTGATAATGATGCGTTCTCAACCTGAGGCCGGGATGTTAGGCCTCGAGCAAAAGTAAGTTTACCGGCTACCTTACCCTCCGAACCGGAACACGTCATGACGATATGGCGGCAGAAATAGGTAAGGCGGTAGTACCAATCCGGGCCAGTCGTTGCTAAACTCTACAGGTGGTAGAGTTTAGCAGCCAGACAGATGTCACGGTCTATTTTAGCACGAAGGTCTATTCTGAGCCCTGACCAACACGGGGAAATTCCAGAGTTCCACATTTTTTTAGTATTGTAAATCATTGTCGTTAAGTAGATAGGGTAGGGAAAATTCAACTGGAACTATGGCGAATCAGTTTTTGATAGTACAGTTATACAATTTAATCATTTCACATATGAAGTCAAATAGACAGTTTTTATTCTAACATTTTTATGACAAAAGTTTTAACATAAATATTAATATTTCTAAAAACATTAGAAACCTAACCTAACCTGATTAACTGATACAAAAAATATTCCAACTTGATTTACGCAATATTACCTTTTGCGTGTTTTTAAAAGCACTGTCGCGCAATATTTCATTGACTTTATTCTATACTAGCTTCCGCCCGCGTCTCCGTCCGAGCGTATGTCGGTCTTCGCGTGATAAAACTGAAAAATTAAGATTTAGTTTTTTCTATGTATTTTTCCAGGATAAAAAGCATCCCATTTTATGCCCAGGATAATAAGGTATAATTATACCAAATTTCATCTAAATCGAACCGTTATTTTTTACGTGACGCCTGAGCATACAGACAGACAGACAGACAAAAAAAATTTTAATCACATATTTGGGTTTGGTATCGATCCAGTAAACCCCCTGCTATTTATTTTTTCAATATTTTCAATGTACAAAATTGACCCTTCTACAGATTTATTTATTATATGTATAGATAAAGATTGGAGTTTTGGCGCCATCGAGAGAAAAGATGGTCGAAGTTTTTTCATAATTATTGAATTTCGTGTTAATATTGAGTGAAATTAGTCAATTTTGGTGGCATTTTGTACAATTTTGTTCAGTGAAAGAGCACAAATGAAATAATTATTAAGAAATTGGCGTATCGTGTATTTCCTCGTTGCCGCCAAATCTCATTACAGAGCTTGTGTAATGAGCCACCGCTTTACCCAAGAGCCTGACCTGACATGACTTCCTGACGACTTATGACTGATGACTAATTATAACTAATTGAAAATGATATAAAATTCGATGCAAATTTCTACTTGACTAATGGCTATATACTAACGTGAAGGCCAAAACCTAAAGAAAGAAAAAGAAGATAAGGATTGCCTGTCAGAGGTAGCTGATTTAGCGACAGTACCGCATTCTACATTTCTCAGAATTTATAGCACAATATAGAGTTAGAAGCTATACTTTTCATTGTCAGCACTTAATGAAATTCCATTGCATACACTTTTTTAAAATAAACTCTTGCACTTTTCCACAATACACTTTAGCCAACCTAACAAGCAAATACTGACTGAAAACGAAGCTGACTTATTTCTATTAAGAAAAGTATTAAAAATAGAGTTTATTTAAAAAAATGTGTAGACAATATAGTTTTTGTATTGCACTGTCAAGGAGGTGGTCCAGGGGGGGGGGCAGCAATCCCCCTTCCCAGAAAGTATTCTTTATCTTGTGGCCAGGGTGTTAGGTGTATTATGCTATGAAAAACATCCTGGGTAAGTGCTTGGCCCAAACGGACCGCCCTCCCAAATACGTTCTGGGTACTGGTAATGTTCTTATGCACTGTAACTTTTATCATCGTACTAGGTTCGTATTACAAATGCGAAATTTTGTATGTTTGTTTGTTACTATTTCAAGCAAAAACTGCTGAACCGATTTTCATGAAATTTGGCACACAAGTAAAGGGTAACTTGGATTTACATATATGATAGTTTTTTGCCCGAAAAAATATTTCTTTGGGACCATTAACCACGCAGGCAATGCCTCGGATATCAACCAGTTTGAAATTATTTGATATAATATAACCTTTTATTAACTCAGGTGGGTAGGTATGCCGTTATCTTAAAGTTTGAAAAACCGATCCTAGATCTTGATCAAATACCAAACTCATTTTCCACAAAGATCATTACACATATTTTTTTTAACTCATGCACATCGAATGTCTACAGAACGAAACATGTAGAATTATTATTATTAATTAAAAAAAAGACAAGCCCGCTGAGTTTCTTTCGCCGGATCTTTTGAGTGTGAGGCCGCGATTCCGATCCGGTGGTAGTCTAAAAAAATGTCGATGCGCACAAATACCACTTTAGACTAGGGTAGCCTTTAAAAATAATAAAAACTGAAATAAAACAGTAGTAGGATGAAACCCATTAGAAAAGGAGGAGAATATGATCAAAATGAAAGGAAAAATAAATTAAGGTCGATCCGAGTTCGGGAAGTGGGAGGGGGGGTTTAAGGGTAAAAAATGGTTTATCTTGATTTCCGGCAAAACTAAAAGTCCTATCGAAAAAAGTCACATGGCAAAGTTGTCGGTAATAAAAAGATCTAAAACTTTTGTAGTAACACTTTTTTCACATAACCTCAAAATTTATGTGAAAAATTCAAAAAACCAAGTTTTTGGTTTTTTATTTTTTACAAAAATTTCTTTTTTACACATTGTACACCCTACACCATAGGTTAAGCCACCCCTGGCTGTGTAAGAAAGATGAGACTATTTGAAATACCCAGATATAAAAATCAGTTACCTTTCTCCTATCGCCAAAATATCTTTTGTAAGTTTGACTACATACAATTCATCGTCAATCATTTCTGAATATAGCTTTTCTGAGGGCACCACCGTGGCTATGGCAGACAGCAAGCACAGTTTGGACGAATCATCTTCTAACATAACTCGTAGGTCTTTATCATCATGGTTTCTCAGTATCTGTAAAAGATGTTTAACAGTTCCAAGAGAGACAAAGAAATTATGCGATCCTACCACCCAATGATGGAATAATCTAATAATTAGTGATTTAGACTTTGGGATTATTGTGACCTATTTGAACCAATAGTATAATATTGGTAACTATTACTACTGTTGGCAATCCTATCCTACTAATATTATAAATGCGAAAGTTTGTAAGTTTGTGTGTATGTTTGTTACTCTTTCACGCAAAAACTACTGAACGGATTGTCATGATTTAGCAGTAATATAGCTTTGATATCAGAATAACATAATAAGTTAAAATTTATAGAGTTTTTATAATTTGGTGATAATATAACGATGTCAATAAATTCGGAAAAAATCAGCCTCCTGAGAGCTATATTGGCGTGCGCTGCCCTAATCGTTAGAGTTACACAAAAATAATTAAAGTAGGATTATTTATCTTAAATATTTCTAAATAAAAGTCCGCGACAGCATATATCTATCTTTTATGTGTAAGTCACTATGACCAAAATAGTGAACCAAGCATACAATTTAATTAGATATTTTTTAACAATAGACATTTTAGAATACATATCGAACTCTTATGTAAATTGATACATCCGTCACTCTACGTATTGAATGTAGATAAACTTTGTCTTTCACACGAAATAATTTGGACGCTAAGGCGCGGCACGCAGAGCGAGCGAGGGAGGAGCCGTCATCACCGAGTGCGCGACCCGACCGGGCAGATTGTATTCGTTTCGAGCTGTGGTGTCGAGCAAATAGATTATTTTGTTTTGTTCACTAGATTATTATATTAATAACGCTTAGGTGTCGGTTAGTTATTTTATTGTTTTGTGTTTTTTTAATCATAGGATTGTACTTTTCCCCGGCCCCTCCCGGCTTCGCACAATTATGAAATCTATACTAATGTATAAAGTTGAAGAGTTTGTTTGTTTGAACGCGCTAATCTCTGGAACTACTGTTTTATGGTAATCAAATTTGGTCGAAATTAATGCATTAAGTATTTGTTAAGAGTTGTATCAACGTAATAATATTACCCTTTACCCAAATAAATGTGTTGTAGATTAAGATTATTTTATTGTTTTCGACACCACTTAATTTCAATGAACATGTTAGAAGATATTTACTACAATCTATACTTACTAATATTATAAAACTGAAGAGTTTGTTTGTTTGAACGCGCCGATATCAGGATCTTCTGGTTTGATTTGAAAAATTTTTATATTGTTAGATAGCCCATTTATCGAGGAAGGCTATAGGCTATAAATCATTACGCTAAGACCAATAGGAGCGGAGTAGCAATGAAAAACATTTCAAAATCGGGAAATATTTTTTCCCTAATAAAAGCTTCCGCTGCGTGCACTGCGTAAAAGATTAAAGTTTTGCAAAAATCAAGTATGGTAGAATTCTTCCCCTTTAAAAGTTCTAAACCAAACCAGCGACAAAATATTATATCTTAACCAAATTCGTTTGGAAAAAATTGTGTATTATTTGAGATGTTTTTTTATTAACATGATATTAATCCCTATCCAAGTAAATGCGTTATTCACAATTTAATTTAAAACAAAATCGCCTTTTACATCATTCGATTAAAAAAAAATATCTTAAGAGATATTGCAGTGTTAAAAAAACACTATAGCCTAACGAACGCGCGGGACGCGTAGTACAATAGTACAAAAGGTGGCAAGACTATCGCTAACCGGGCTCATATCCAATGGCGGCTAAGATTATTTTTATTCGAAAATTAAAACTACGCATGTGCTATTGTTTTTTTTTGTTGCCTACTACTTACGATTACTTTTTGAGAACTAAATATTAAATAACTAAAAATACGCGGGCGAAGCCGCGGGTCACAGCTAGTAGTATATAGAAGTACCAATTTGATACTAATATTAAACTTTTTTATTGTGGCCATAATGTTAGTGTTGCTATTGTTTGAATTAATGCTAAAAATTGTTGAAATTATTTGTCATTATGAAATTAACAATCTCAAACTCTATATATCGGTAAATATTAATGGAAAAACAGGTAGACTTGCTCTTTAGCCCTAAAGTTCTGGTCACTATTCAGTGAAGCATCTTAACATCAATGGTGTGATGAGGGAGGTTACAGTTGTCTCTTTCCATGAGTGGTGACGTGGGCTTGATTGCTGTCTTATCAGTTTACATAAAAGTATATTCAGTAGTTTTTACATTTAACGTAAATAGATTTACAGATGTTGGTTTTTAATAGTGTTAATTAAATTTGTTTACATATCACTTTAGTTTTAATTGTGCAATAAACAATTAAAATAATACCTAACATAAAACATTTAAATGATTAACATACATACATTTAAGTAAGGTAAGAGATATGCACTGGCATATTATCAAGTCCGTGAATTAATTGCCAAGTGTTATATCCATATCTTTCGACGATAGACGAGATACGACGAGAAAATAGCCTTAAAGTTTTTCTTAATTCAAGCTTTCAAAACTTACATTTTGCCAAGAATCATTTCCGTTTAAATTAATATACATAGTAATAAAAAGAATCCCACAAAGTGACTTAGTGTCCATAGGTACATCTTCCATGGCCAACAGTTGTTTTACTATTAATCCAATTTCTTTGTACATAGAGCTTATATCATCATGATTATTTATACCAGTTTTCTGCACAAGGAATAGCTGAATTCTCAATACTGAATGTATGAGAGAGTATATATCATTTTTCTCTGTTGGTGACATCATTTTGCTTCTGAAATATAAAATTATAGGCATTATTAGGCATGTCTGTTAAGCTCTTGATCAATAATGTCAGAAAAAATGAAAACAAAAAACTAGCACTTACGTTAAAGTGTTTATGCAGCATTGTAGAGATTTTTTTAAGAACTCTATTAGCATCATATTCAAAGCCAGCAAAACCTTGGCACCAACTACATTACCTGCACAACTTGCAATCTGAGTAACAGCACTTTGAAAATCTTTGTAAGATTCACATTGTTTACCCAATTCTTGTTCTAAATAATTTTTGATCATGTCCAAATAATCCTGATGTTGATTATTGTTTTTGGCAATATGACTAAAAATTAAATAACAAATTATTACATTTAATAAAAAAAACTAAAAAGCAAATGCACTGCCTTATCGTGATTTCTTAATTTAATTTCTTAAAGGGTATATATAAGTATGTAAAATTGAATAAAAAATTCAATTATAATCTTAAATAAGGGAAAAAACACACATTCAGGTAAAAACAAGATGGATTTCCTGTAACAAATATAATGCCATAGACACTAAAGATGTTAATAACGCTGTGCCAACCTGAGGTTTGGATATTAAACTACTTAGCATGTTATTTAGCTGACTAGGTACCCTGTCCACCAATCCAGCACAAAAAAGTTGTGCTAATCTAGACAGACCAGTTTAGGTCTCGAACTCTTAGTCTGCTGTATTAGTGGACTGATACTGCAGTGCAACCTAGTTTTTACCATAAGTCAACCCAAATTTTGCCTTTTTATTATTTAGTAAATGAGAGTACTATGGAAAGTCTGTGGAAGCCTAAAAAAGTTATTATAAAAACTAGGTATTGAATACCTATCAAACTATTTATTATCAAATTATTGATGAGATAAGTAACATTTATGAAAATGTTATTATAAAAAAGTTATTATAAAAGCTAGGTATTGAATAACTATCAAACTATTTATTATCAAATTATTGATAAGATTAGTAACATTTATGACACATAAAAAGTTTACCCGGATATAAAGCAATGAATCGGATGTTTAGCTTCTGTATGTAAAAATAAAATAGTAAAGTTTTCTATGAATTCCTTCTTGCAAATCTCACTTTTCTTATAAGATAATCTTCTCAATATTTCAAGTTGCATTGTCGGTTTTTCTTCCAGGATAGTTTTGAAATCTTCATTTTCCACTTTAACACAAAATTTCAATTATTATTGGTTGCAAGATATAGAATTCAGCTCACCAGAAACCGTAATTCAAAAAGTCACTGGTGGTTGGTCTCTTAACACTGCATAAGTTTTAATTTCGTAAAATTAACTTGGGCTTCATTACTATTACATTTTATCTTAATTTTATCACAGAAAGGAAAATCAATAAATTTAATTAATTTAATTTAAATAGAAGTACAAGACATAAGCACATTTTTTAACTTTATGGAAACTATGATAACATTAACATTAAACATTTTGAATAACCTTCCAGTCGCGACACAACTTATTTATAATGTAGCCAAAAAACATCTTGATTGTATCTAAATTTATAAATAATTTAGGAATGTGTTCCGAAGAGTTTTAAAAGCAATAAATAAACTTTTTTAAACTAATGTTCAACTTACTAAGTTTTTTGTTCAATTCTTCAGGTATAACTACCGGTTCTAAATTAGTAGAAGTCATTTTATCTCCACTAGCACTTATTCGCAGACTCAGTCCATTCATAATAAACTAGCAATAATTGGAAAATATTAATAATTAAAAAAATCTGCAAAAAACACAAACACGGCACTTTGCAACTGCACGTTGATTTCATTTTAAACGTCAGAAACAGATGACTTTGTTTTTTTCTGTTTTTTTAAGCCTATTTGCCCCTTTCTGAGGCCAGCTAAGACCTTTAGGCCATGCTGCCACATCTTCCGTATTATTTCTTACGCAGACATTAGTCACATGTATTTCGTATAAATTTTATTCTTATACGGTCATTAGTCACTATTTACAAAGTAACGTCAGGGTCTTGAGTAAATCGGTGGTCACTTTACACATGCTCACTTTGGGAGGCTTAGCTTCAGCGAGAAAATTCACGATACACAAATTTCTTCATGATTTTGTCATTTGTGCACTTTCACTGAACAAAATTAAACTGATTCCTACCTAAATTAACCAAATTCGCTCTATATAAAAACGAAATTCAATAATTATGAAAAAATTACGACTATCTTCATTCATGATGGCGCCAAAACTCATTTTTTTAGGCTAATTTGTCCCTTTCTGGAGCCGGCTAAGACCTTTAAGCCATGCTGCCACTTCTTCCGTATTAATTAATTCTAATACAGTCATTAGTCACATGTCTTCCGTATCAATTTATTCTTATACTATCATTTGTTACTATTTACAAAGTCACGTCACGGTCTTGAGTAAAACGGTGGTCACTTTACACAAGCTCACTTTGGGAGATTTGACGGCAGCGAGGAAATTCACGATACACTAATTTCTTCATGATTATTTCATTTGTGCATTTTCACTGAACAAAATTAAACTAATTCCCACCTAAATTAACTAATTTTACTCATAATTTACACTAAATTCAATAATTGTGAAAAAATTACGACCATTACGACCAGTTCCCCTTGTTGGTCCGGGCTCCTTTGTAGAATAGACCATCTGCCTTCCTGTGCCAAGCAGCTCGTAAAAAGCGAGCATAGGCTTGCTATCAGTAACACCGTGACATCTGACTAGGTGGTAGAGTTTCGCAGTGACTCACCCGGATTGGTACCACCGCCTTACCTATTCTTGCCGCCATAACGTCATGACGTGTTCCGGTTCGGAGGGTATGGTAGCCGATTAACTTACTTTTGCTCGAGGCCTAACATCCCGGCCTCTGGTTGGCAACGCACCATTACCACCTTTGGTGTCTCTAGGCGGCAGGAATTTCTTACCATCAGGAAATCCGTCTGCTTGTTTGCCTTCCAATGTTATAAAAAAATATATATATTCATTCACGATGGCGCCAAAACTCCCTTTGTTTTTTTAGATAGTTAGTAGTTAACTTGCCCCTTTCTGGGGCCGGTTCAAGCCAATAAGCCCATGTTACCATGTTTTCCGTAGTAGTTTTTATAATATAGTCCGAATTTTTTGAACCTGCAAAGATTTTCATGAAATTTTGATAGCATGTAGGAAATACCTCTGAAAGCAAATCTACCCTGTCCCGATGTGTGCTTTTCCCTGGGGATGAGTGCCACCCCAAGTAGGGGGTGAACAATTTTTTGTGGAAAATGACAACGTAAATCGATAGAGGAACAAATTTTAAGCTAAAATTGTTCAAACATTTTTTTTGAAAACTCAACAGTTTTCGAGTTATAGGTACGCGATTGAAAATTCGCATTTTTTGTGAAAAAAAAAACACATTTTTAATCAATTTTTTATGAAAAACTATTCATTTGTCACAATATTTGTCTTGCAAAAGAGGGCTATTCTGGCAATTTATAACTTAGGCCCAAGAGTTTCCCTCAGAGAAAAGTTTAAAGAAATAAATATTCTAACGGTGACCTCTCAATATATTTTTTAGAACTTAGTATATGTCCAAAAAATATAAATTCGTTTAAGAAAAATTGTGAGTACATGTGGTAAATACGAGGAATAAAAACAGTCTTGTTGTGCATAATCGTTTCCACAGAATTAGGTAGTTATTCTTTCATGGGCCAATGTATACGCATTTACAATAAACTTCCCGAGCATTCTATATAATAATAATAATAATAAGTGACATTAACCTCGTGAAAGCTGAGAAGGAAAAATTGACAAAATACATAGACATAGCACACGAGGTTACTGACATGTGGGATGTTGACTCAACAATAATTGTCCCGATAGTCGTGTCAGTAAACGGTCTAATACCGAAGAGTCTCGACCAACATCTTAAGAGACTCTCTCTACAACCCTGGGTTAAGGGCCGAATTCAGAAGGCAGCAATTTTGGGGACGGCACGTATTGTGCGGAGGTTCCTCACTCTGTCACCCTGACCACTGACGGTTTAGTTGTAAGACCCCCGTTTTTGGTAACCTGTTTTTTATGTTTATATTTTTAATATTTTTTTTTGTATTAAATGTATAAACGTAGAAAATAAGAGGCATTGAGAATAAATGATAATAATAATAATAATAATAGAAAGAATGCAAAGTGTGAGAGAGATGAAGTATGACAGTATAAGTATAGAAGAACTGCAGGATGTTATTAATAGAACACTAAACTGGAAAGCAGCAGGAATAGATGGCATTCATAACTACTGGATCAAAAAACTAACCGGATTACATGACACTCTTGCTATACAAATAACAGATATAATAAAAGGTAATGCATTACTCCCTCAGTTCCTTACTAAAGGAATTATGTCTTTGCTTCCGAAAACTAACCGAACCAATGACCCCTCCCAGTATAGACCTATAACTTGTCTTCCCACGTTATATAAAGTTAATAATCGGTTGTTTAGCTAGAATAATTAATAGACACATAGATTGCAATAATGTATTAGCAGAAGAACAGAAAGGATGTAAAAGATATCACATGGGTTGCAAAGAACAACTAACTATAGATTCAGTAGTACTGAAACATATACAAACCAAAAGAAAAAACATATTTATTACATACATTGATTATAAAAAAGCGTTTGACAGTATTCCACACTCACTACTTATCCAAATACTCGAAATATATAAGGTACATCCCCTAATAATACAGTTCCTTAAAACTACCATGTTAAGCTGGAGAACAACCTTAAATTTAAGATCAACCAATTCCGACATAATCAGTGATGAAATACCGATAAAGAGAGGCATCTTTCAAGGGGATTCTCTCAGTCCTCTGTGGTTTTGTTTAGCGTTGAACCCATTATCTAATGAATTAATACAGTCGAAACTAGGATTAGATTTTTAAATCAACAGAAAAGTAGCCTTCCAATTAACACATTTGCTATACATGGATGACTTAAAAATATACTCTGATACAAACCAAAATATGACAGAACTTTTAAACATTACAGCACAATTCTCAAAGGACATAAGTATGGATTTTGGGCTAGACAAATGCAGAAAACTTAATATTAAAGGAGGTAAAATAGGTTCCTATCAATTTTTTTAAATGAAATATTTTTTTAAGAAAGTGCGCGTTTTGTAGCCTTTTCTCATTCGTACACTGGCTGTGATACAACATAAGCTTTTTACCATAAAAGTAAAAAAAAAATATTGACATGATGGAGAAAAGGGCAGATTGAAGAACAAAAGTTTGTATATTTTATGATATCAATTCTACCACAGACTAGTAAGAGAATTACACGTTCTACAAAAGAAGAAGTTTTAGAAGCCGGCAGGCTCTATTATTTTGTATGGGGCTCCAAAAATACCCAATTAAATAAAATGCATAAAATTGACAACATTGAGCAGTACTTATAAAAAGAACAATATGAGTTCTCATTAAAGTCACGACAAAAAATAGCGCTGTAAAGCTATCATCCCTTGTACCTACAGTGGATGCTCTAGATGAGCATACGAAAAGGGTTTATTACCAAGTTCAAGTTTGGCTTGGTAATAAAAACATTAAACCTGTGGACTGGGGATGGATTGAAAATAAAGACTCATTGGAGGCAATACGAATGCAGAACAGCCCAACACCACAGGAACTTTGCAAATGATATTTTGCAATTGCAAGAAGGGACGTGGTGCATCATGCGGTTGCCGGAAAGTTGGACTATTCTGCAACTCAACATGTGGTCACTGTGCCGGCCAAGATTGCGAATACTGGGCTCCCATACTGGACATCCAAGAACAAGAAAACGAACTAAGTGACGACGATGATGACAATTTAAAAAAATAGTGTTTGACCATTTTTATGACTTCCAAACACAAGCCCAAGTTGTCCCTGCATATTCAAAGTTTTTTTTCCAAATATTTGTCTAAATATCTAAATGCGATCCATAATGCTCATGAGGCAAAATTAAGCTAGCAAGCTCATGACTAAGCGGAACCATTCTTCTTCCCACACGATTGTAAGCACTTCTACCCGGTGCATTGGTAACAACATATAAATCATCTAAATTAAATTCTCGGAAATGCTGGATAGCATAAAATATTAGTTTTGCGTAGCGAGGATTTTCGTCAGGACCCCCATCAGCAGAAATTAGAGTTCACCTCTTATCGATGTCATTGTTTTCTTATACGTATCGCAACTATTAAAATCAGAAGTGAAAAATTTCATTAATAAAGAGTATCAAGTAATTAACTGAGGAGTTTTACCCTAGATACGTATAACGTATCGAGATACATAATTCTATAACAACAATAAAAAAAGGAAATGTTTGTTTTCCATTTTCTAATAAAAAATAAAGTTGGCCAGGATTGCATATGTGCCTGATTGGGGTCAGGCTTGTCATCTATTTATTACATTGTGTGATTTTTAATTTTGTATACTAAAATGCTAAGACCGACGTTTTCTTTTTAATGTTGCAAGTGTACAACAAAGTGTTTGAGGTATGTCTCACTCCAATCTTTGACAAAACTCATTGACTTCATTTTTCAAATTTGTATAAAAATTAAAAAATAAGTGTTAACAAAATAACCTACATATTATTTTAATACAAACTAGGTAATTTGATGAAAAATGAATTCCTTGGTAACAGCTTTTATACATGCTATGAGATAGCCACTTGATTTATGTCTATTAAGTATGAGAGAGAAATAGATACACATTTTCTATTTTTTTGTTTGCCCGACCTGTTTTGTTACACCGGACCACTAGACCACAGAGACGCGTCTAGACGTACGATTTAGTACAAAGACCATTTTAAAAATATTTCAAAGAGAAGAGTGGGTTGAGAAGTTTTATATTTTACTCCGTTCAAACCGTTATCCGTTATAAATCCGTTAAAACGATTGTGATTGCAGTTATATTTTTTTACGAAAAGAAAATAAGTGCAAGGAGTTGTCTAGTTTTTGATTTGACTTGACTTTTTTAGGTCCCGGGTTCGATCCCCGGCCAGACAACAAAAAAAAAATGAAAATTGGTATTTTTAATTTTCTATTAAAAAAATGTTGCCCGGGGTTGGATATGTTCCCGCTTGGCGATAGGCTTGCCACCTGTTGCATTGTGGGAGTTAATGTCTTCGGCTAGTCGTTGGTGTCTTGGTTGTGTCGCTCCCTAAATCTTCGGGGATATAGGCGTGAAGTTACTAAATTGATAATATGGATTTACAAAACGGCTAATTGGCCGCAAATTTGAGAGAAACGTAACTAATGTTACTGCATGTAATGGAAATTCGAAAACAATAAGTTAATAATCAACAATTATTAAATTAATTACATAAATATACATGTCTTCGCGCCAAATCCCTTACCAGGTAGGCAGAGAGTATCTAGGGCCAAATTTCACGATTCTGACAAACCTGTCTGGCCTCCTTCATCTTCATTACCATTTTCTTACAAACATGCCGGTTTCAGAACTTTTGACACAACCTCAGGATGATATCCGAGCGATCTGATCTTACATTCATCCACGTTCACATTGTATACCTATCTGGTTTGTCAATTTTTCATGTCATTATTTCCACATTACCGAACTAGCAGAGCATGCCCTTTTACATTTTAACACCAACACTTTTTTTCAATACCATTCTTTAATCACACACAGTTGAACTAATCTGCAAACCATCAAGTTGTATACAAGAGTTAAAATAGGTTTTTGCAGTTAGTAAAACTAGCAGTTAAATTAATTTTTACTTTGATTTGCATCTGTCCCACTCTTTATAAAACTCGGGGTACGCCCGTACCCCTTATGCTCTTAACCATACAAAATTGAGGTTTGTCAAATTTCATCGACAAATCTCTTCCGTCCGTTTAATTTTAGTGAAAGATAGTTTAAACATTGACAACATCTCCGTAGTGGTTTTTACTTATTTAAAATATTTTTTTAATATAATAAAAACAAAAATTATTATGTTTTAATTTATTTCGAACTTTTCTTGTTGTACTTATAAACTAAGAATAAATTAAATGCAATTGGATTTTACATCCGCGAATGTGAACCTTTTTCAAGCTTTTCCCTGCTTTACAAGTATATTTCTAACTTACGTTCCTACCATATTCAAGTATGATTCTTGCAATAATTCTGAACAATAGACCAAAGTTTGGCACTTTAATTTAACGTTTAAAACAGTTACTTTTTAATTTCAAATAGTGTTGTAATGTGATAAAGCTTAGACTGCTTATTTTTTTGTATCAAAGAAGAACACCCTGAGGTAAATCTTATACCGTCTGCCAGATCTATCGCAAGACACCAATGTCAAGCACTGACATTATCGAGGCAGGAATAAATAAGGCTATACTTGGCTAAATAGCTAGAGACGTAAAAAAGGTTCACTATCCGTATTCTAGTGTGTCACTAGTATTCATTCAGTCTTCTCGGCAATGGCCGGTGGAGAAATGGCCTCCTTGGTCGGTTCCTCGAGCTCGCTGTCTTGCACGATGCCACTGACGGATTCCACCAGTTCCGGCTCCTCGGACTTTACCCCGCTGTTGTCGTTATTATCCCCTGGAAATATGAAAGATATGTGAATTGCTTCTAATATCCATTTCTATTTATTAGATTACAAAACCGTAACCGTTTTACTAATAAACATGGACTAACGTAGGAGTAAAATTAAGTTAATGTTATAGTCTATATCATATTGTAATAAAGACCATACCTACCATGTTACCAGGTTACCATGTTAAACCTTGGACAACAAATATGGGTTATAGGGACATTTCTAAATGAAAAACAAATGTTGAGGTCTTGTCTTTATGTTCATGAACATTAAAAACACGGGGCAATTTTTACTTAATTTCATCGAAATTTTAAAAAATGTATGTGAATGTATTGTCCTTGAAATATGTAAAAGGTTAATGTGGAGCTATAAGAATTTAAGTATTATTATTTTGGATGCGTTAATTTTAACCTGTTAAAAATATTTTATACTCTCTATTTAATACCCCTTTTGTTTTTTTAAGTTGCTGAATGATTTTTTTAATGAAATGTGTTTTTGAAATTATAGCTTGTTACATGTTACTAATCACAAAGTAAGCACAAAAATGTTAGTCAATATCAATTAACGAAAAAAGCACAACTGCTAGACGTTGATTGGTTTGTAAGGCAACGCACAAGTCCAACATTTTTTTTTGTTTCCTGACAGACATATACTATCTGAGCCGATATACGTAATCTTGCTCTAACTAAGAATATTGTTTTTTTTTCATATGAACCTTGCCAGAAGGACAATAACTATTAGTAATTTGTTTATAACGGGGTTGAATCAATTTGTATAATAATAGTGTTATTTCTTACGGTTTTTACGAAAACTATTAAATGTGCCACGTGACGTCGAGATTGGTAAAGATGCGTTGTCAAACTAATATTAGGTTGTCAAGACTCTTGCTGAGTAATACCCTTCATACCGGAACAAATCAATAGTAAGAACTGATATAATGGCGGTGGGACCACTTTCTAGCCCGGTGAAGTTGAAAAAACTCGCGGTTAGCCTTTTGAAAAAAAAAGGTGGGACCACTATTGGCAAGTCGGGCAGGACAGGTTTTTACGTATTAAAAACAAAGGGCAACATCTTACTTAAGAGTAAAAACTTTTTGTTTTCAATTTCTTGCAAGTTAATGTCTTTTTTCATTGATATTATGTAGGCATCTATTGTTTTGTTATCGATTTACAATTATTTCCTAACGAGATTGGTATTAGTTGTGGTACACATACAAAGATATTAGGAGAGTTATACAAAAAACATTTCGGATGTTAGGACAGAGCCTGATTCAACATTTCCTCTCAACTCCTCAAATTATTTTCTTTAACAAATTAATAAACACAACACAGAATAAACGGCCTAGCCTTTTTAGTCTAAATTGTAAAACACAAACAGAATCAATCACATAGAGCACACAGAGCCTCACGATACCTGAATATTGGTGCCTATAGTATTAATAGCACTATTTACTGCTGTCGATACAGATACTGCTGTGCTGTTTATTACGGCGCCTATGCTAGTGATTAGGCCGTTTACGAACAGTAATGCTGTCAATAAATAAAAAAAAATTGAGGCAAATTGAAAAGCTTTTTCTTTCAAAAGTCAAAAATTGGTTTTTGACAAAAATACAGCTATCTGAGCGTTTACCATGAGAAAATGATACGTTCAGTAATTTGAATGTAAAAGTACTTTTGGTCTAAAAATTTAGTGACCTCAGTAACTAATAGAGGCGCTGTCCAAAGTTTTAAAATATTTACGTAGACGCTAGCGAATATAGTAAACTCGGCAAGTCGTAAAACTCATGGTAGGGGGTCTGGATTCGGTTTAGAAGTTCTTTTCCTAATTTGAAACAAAAATGTTTACATATTACTAGCTGATCCGGCAGACGTTGTTTTGCTATATTTTTGATGTGATTTTGCTAAAAAAATTGGGGTGAGTCACCCTTATCACTTAGGGATATAAAAAATAGATGTTAGCCGATTCTTAGACCTACTCAATATGTACACAAAATTTTATAAGAATCGGTCAAGCCGTTTCGGAGGAGTACGGTAACGAACATTGTGACACGAGAATTTTATATATAAGACTAGCTGTCCCGGCGAACTTCGTTTCACCCGTTCAGTATGGGAAATAGTAAAATATTCTTTTTCCCAATTTCCCTGCAACTTTCAAGGTTTTTCTCTTCATAAGAACCTTCTCCTGATAATAATTAATAGAATAAAAAAAGAATTAGCCAAATCGGTCCCGTCGTTCGGAAGTTATGCGCTTACCAACACATTTAGCGATTCATTTTTATATTATAGATAAAGCTGTATTAAAACTTTTTGTTTGTATATTAAAAATATAAATTCAAAATACCATGTTTTGTTGAAATTATTATGTGTCTGTCGGGTGGTGAGCCATCACAGCCATAAGATAAATAAATTGTGATTTACTTTTTAGCTACTTGAAGTCTTCTCTACGCTATTTTAATACCTACACATAAAAATTGCATATGAGGCCTAATGCACCGGTTACAAGACCTTATAACATTTATAAGTCTTTAAGCAATAGCCGTCCCTTACCATCAGGAAAGCCGAGTTCTTGTTCGCCTGTTTATTATGTAAAAAACCTAAGTTCATCAAAATAGGTCAAGCATCTAATTTGTGTTGTAATTTAGTAGGTTAGTTTAAGAGAAACCTAACAATTTATTTCTTAGCGGAAAAAGATGCTGGCAGAAAATACAAAATACTGTTGTTATTGATTCAGGACATAATGTTGGGAAAAGCATAAAGTCAGCGTTTATTTATCAGAACAAAAGGGAATAGGACGAACGACTTATATTTAATTTAAAGCGTTCCGTTTTTACAATTTGATCATAGATCATTAAAATAGAATATTGTATTAACAATTCTAGTATTGAAAAAAATTACCTTGATTGTTAAGGCTTCCATGTCCACCATAATACCCTTTTGTCTTTTCATCTGTTTTGACAGGTTCCCTTGGCTTATCTTTCTCTGGTGCAGGTGCACTATTATTGTTTTGTATCCTTTGTACCGCTTGTTGTATTCCCTTAACGATAGGGTTATTCTGGATAATATTCTGGATAGGACTCAATGATTGTGGATTGGTAGATGCTGCTGAGCCTGACGGATTCGCATTATTCGGATCCGCTGCAGCTGGTGCTGGAGATGTGCTTGGACTTATAATTGAAACTATTCCATTGACGGCGTTAGCGAATGGTCCAGTATATTGTGGATTTTGACTTGGTAGCCCCGTTTGGTTGCGATTGATCAAAGTTTGAAGTATCTGTTGCATTATTGTTGGCCTTTGTGATGCAGGTTCATCAGACTGTACGGAGGATTGTTGGTTGTTCGAATTGTTGTTTTGATTTCCTATGTTACTAATATAAGACTGCAGCCTGTCACTTAACGAGTTTAAGCCATTTACCACAGTTTCTTGGAATGTGCTGAAATATGAGGCAATTCCTTGCTGTGGGATTGGGGCACTTGTGCTGGCTACTGGCGTTGCAGCTGTTGCACCACTTTCTGAGTCATCCCTTGCTAGTTCCGCCTTGTCTTCTTCTCTAATGATAGACAATAGCTCGACACCTTCATTCAGCGTACTTACTCCCTGTTGGAATTTCTTCTCCACAAGTTTCAGTTCAGATTGTACTTCATCGGTTTCATGTTCAGATTCTTGTATTGCGGATTTAGATTCAATCTTGTCCGGGATTAAATTTTCTTTGATCGATTGACCTAGTTCTTCAATTTTATCAGTAAATACTGATTTTAAACTTTGAACACTTTCTAACGTTTTCGGCAGGTCCTCCTTTTCTGTAAAAAGAGTTTCAAAGTTTTTGGAAGCCTTCTTGATTTCTTCCTTGAAAATGTTTTTGGTTTCCTCAATTTTCAGCTTAATTGCTGCTATGCCTTTGTCCAATTCGCTAAAGTTTTCAGGGTTTTGGGTTTCATGCTCTTGACGTTGTGGAAGACCTGGATTTTCCAAATCTATTTCAACTCTCTTAATGTTAGCGCTGTCATCGTTATCAGGAATATAGTCATTAGAATTCTCATCTAATTTTTTGACTCCCTCTTCGACAATTGCGACCGGAATATTTCCTTCGTTTTTCGCTGTTTGTTTTGGTTCACTGACATCGTCGAGATCTATATTATCCAAGTCATCGGTTCTTTTTTCTGGTTTATTGTTAATTGAGGCCGCGTGTGCATGAAGCACTAGCAGAGCGAGAACGGACACGTATAGTCGCATAGCGGCGGCTCACGAAACACTGCGTATGCGCCGGTGATGTATCATATATACTTGGATAACGGTCCCCGGCACACACCGACGGTGAGGTCGATGCTAAATGTTTCTGTCATTATTTATATTTGAAACTATCTCTTGACAATATCTTTGACTTTTCCTTTAGTTTATTTATGTAAAAAAATCAATGTTTATATATAGTCGAGTTAATATAAGATATAATGCAACCTATTAAAGATTATCTTTTAAAAAATAGTGTGGATGTATTATTTTATAAAAAAAAGTAGTTATTTTATAATTTTTCTTTTACAATACATTCATGGTAATTTCCATGCTTTAGGGGGGGTTGCGCTCCGAGATATACCTAAAAATACGTTTTTTTTCTTTTACGAAGAATCAAAAATAACGCATAGATAAATGATAATAATAGCTGAATTGTATGACTCATTTCCATCGCCTTGATTTAGACCACCTTATATTAGATCAAGGTTTAGCACATATATCTACCGCATCTGAACATTGATCAGGCTAGGGTGCGACCACCTACAGTTTTTGTGCCATGGGTGTATTCCTGGATCTAATCACGTTTATCCAGGTCTTAAATTAAAATTTTTAATTTAATCCAAAATTTGTGTATATGACTTCCATTGGCTATAACAGATAGTGGAAATAAAAGAAGAATAAAAATTAGGTCAGAATAATAAATATAACAGCTTTTCAACGATTTTTTTTCCTGCAGAAGTGACAGGCAGGTAATTTGAACCCAATATTATATGTTTCTGTTATAGGTGTTAATTAATATGGAAATACTGAAAAAATTATAAGAACTCATCCAGGCCCGGAATCGTAGATATTTTTTGTTCATAATACAAATGCCTGTCTTTGTCGGGAATCGACACCAAGTATCTTATTTAGTCTATGGTTTTAGCTCTATACTTAGCCTCTCAACCAACGAGTCCAAGTTATTAAGCGTTCTCGTGAACTTGTTGAGATAAATGTAAAAGTAAATGTATTACTCCAAATATTTCTATGTTTTTTTTGTAATCTAACAAACTCAAAAGAATAAATATTCTAACACTCTTAACAACAAGTCTTGAAAAGATCATAAATGGTAGCTAGTTTTAACCCCTGACGCAAAAAGAGGGGTGTTACAAGTTTGACATGTCTGTCTGTCTGTGTGTCTGTTTATCTGTGGCATCGTTACTCACGCACGGTTGTAGTGATTTCAATTTAGTTTTTTTTACATTAAAGGATTTTTTTTGTACGAGTGTTCTTACACTTGTTAAATGAAAATCAGTTGAGCCGTTTCAAAGTTGTGGGGGTGAAAGTGGGGAGATTAACCGATTTTTTCTACTTTTTAAAAGGAAATTGAGTTCTTGTGTCGGGGGTTTTTAAATTTTTCGTTTAATATTTATGTAATATTAAGTGTTGTACTGTATAAGTATTGTATGGTATTAAATCACAATGGGTTAAAACGTGCCAGAACATTCTAATTATAGTAATTGTAAAGTAAATTTAATACTAAAATTAAATAATATCTACAAAAAAAATTTTTAGTAAAATCTATGTTTAATGTGACTAAGAACTATTTTGATCTCGTAGCTTTGAAACAAAAAATCTGCATCAAAATCGGTCAATCCGTTCAAAAATTATGATGCTATGATGCCATAGACAAAATAGATACACCAAAAAAAATTCTCTTTTTGATCACTTAATTAAATTTCAAAGATTACGAAATGTAATACCGTAATTTTAAAATTATTATCATCACGCACTTTCAAGCTCATCCATCAAGTTCTTGTTATCAAGCCCTCGTCATCAAGAAACAGCAATAGACCTAGTTAAGATTAATCTATCCAGTCTAAACTCGATAGTTTTAGTAGTAGGCATTTCAGGGCAGGGTCTCCTCTCTTAAAGCTCCACCATTAGACCAGCTCAGTTTGTTATAGCAGCATTGGATAGTGTTAATTAATTCTAATGTTAATTCTGCCTAACGTACAAAATTGAAATAAATAAACATAGTGCGCCTGGCTTACAAATGAGCTGCAATTGAGCTGATGACCTTGAACGTTTGGACAGGTCTTATTGAACTTAGAAATATCTCGATCACGCCAGTTTTCAAATAAAAGAAACCGTATCAAAATCTATGCAACCGCTGTAGAAGTACGATGCCACAGGCAAACACACGTGAAACTTATGACGTCCCTCGTTTTGTGTCGGAGGTTACAAGTGGTCTCCGTGTCTAACAGATGGGCCGGTTTCGATACAGTTTTTTTGTAGTTCAAACCAACATTACATATAGGTTTTGTGGGAAGTAGATGTTCTTTTTTATTTAAGGATAAAATTTGGTCACAGTTTGAAATACAAAAAAGCAGACAAGTTCTCTGATTTAAAAAAAAAGCTGTTTAAACGCCTAAGTTTTAATACTGTGTTCTTTTGTAATTACTCTATCTTCGCATTTATAATATTAGTAGGATTGCTGCAGTCATAAAGTCACAATTAACTCTACCATGTAGAAACAATTCTTGTTACAGATTATACTCAAATAATACCGGATGTAATAATATATCCTGTCTAAATGACTATTTTGGAATATTCCTTTATGACCACTTTTGACAATCGGTTAATAGGGTTCTCTATCTCCGAAGAAAATAAATAAATAAAATATATATCCCTGGACAAGTCACACAAATTGAATCTAACCCCAAAGCAAGCAAATTGTGTCATTCATGGGTGTTAGTCAATGATAGTAATACATAGAAATACTTATATAGATACCTGAATGAATAAATTGAATAAACACCCAGACCCGGAATTGCAGACATCTAAATGTTCATCACACAAATACCTGCCCCCGTCAGGAATCGAACCCGAGCCTTGCGGTTGTTCGTTGTAGTTAGGCGTGTACGCTAGCCACTCGACCAACGAGGCGGTCAAAAATAAATAAATATAAATAAATCTGGGCGACTCTCCCGCTTTATGTATTTCTGACGCCATTGTCGTGATCCTGTTGAAAGAGCGAGACTTCTGGTAGAGGCTAAATTGTTGCCAGGTTGGCACTCCAGATTAAATGATATTGTTCCAAAATTTACTTTCTTAACAAAAACTTGTATGAGGAAAGCTTCGTTTATATTAACAGTAAGAGCTTTTTGATATAACTCGTCTGTTATAGTAAAACCACCACGTATTTTGCTACCGCGACAGTGTCAGTGTTCGTCACTGCCGAGTTCCGTTTTACATTTTTATATTAGAGGTCAGCGAAGAAGCACACGGCTTTCCTGATGGTAAGAGACAACCCCGGCTTATACCCACCAAAGATGTTACAGGAACGTTGCTGTCTTGAGGCCGGGATGTATGACCGAATGTAATATGTTACTGTCTGTACCGCCTTTATTGCCACCTAGAGATCCGTTTACTTTTTGTTCTATTTTTATTAAAAGCATTGGGCTGTAACAAGAAGTATTTCTGTGAGTAAGTCTTGTTAACTAATAATCATTTAGGAGTAAATAACGTATGTTTTTAACCGACTTCAAAATGATTATCTATTAAAAATCTTGATCAATTTCTCCGTAATTTCTGAACCGATTTAAAGTTTTTTGTTTGGGAAATAAAAATATGTTGTTTTTTTTGTATCTAGACGACTTAATTATTGAAATCCGAAGTTTTTGCAGTTTTCCTTCCTTTAAATTATTGTAGTTAGTGTAGGACAACCATGACTAGCTGAAGATACTAAGTCCCACAATGTGATAGGTGGCAAGCTATCGCCAACTGGGCAGGGCACATATCCAATCTCAAGCAGTATTTTTTTATTAGAAAATTAAATTGGAAAAAACAAATTCTTTTTGTTGCCCGACCCGGGAATCGAACC
The DNA here is from genome assembly GCA_002245505.1 of Calephelis nemesis. NCBI lineage: Eukaryota > Metazoa > Arthropoda > Insecta > Lepidoptera > Riodinidae > Calephelis > Calephelis nemesis. Next base: position 151,145 of record NJDD01001044.1, read on the forward strand.
CGGGACCTCATGAAGTCAAGTCCAACACTTGGACTGCTAAATCACAGAGGCGATAATAAAAATATTTGAGTTTCTTATTATAAATTATTTCTATTCATTACATTTCTTTAAAGTCTTTGCTGCTGAACCCTCAACGAGCATCCGAGTTACGCTTGATTTGTTATTTTTATTTATCACTTCTTGTTTTTACTTTAATGATTCTAGTTTTAAAACTAGTATTTGCTCCCAAGGCAAAGTTACCGCCTAAGTTTTTTGAGTGGTCACTCCATTTAACGGTAATTACAGAGAAATGCCATGAAATCGACCCGGATGCTTTAGTTTTACATTTACGGAGTTTTCTCCGGTTAACGTAAAATACCTAGAACAATTGAAATCTGACATTTATATGAACATTTTAATTTCAACATTATACTATTTACCGCCAGTTTTTGTATTTATACTTTAATTTTAATTTTAATATTATTACTTACTATATTACTTGTTTATTTTTGTCATATTACTTATTATATTACTTGTTTATTTTTATTTATGCAAAGTTATACGCGTAAACAAAAGAAAGGGCCAATTATTTCAATATGATTAAATTAAAATTTTGGAGTGGTATACACAAATGTATAAGTTTTTTGGTTTCCAGGCCTTTTCTCCTGTTTAACAATTATCATACAAAGTGTACCTCCGTTAAATTGTTTTATACATAATAACCTGAACTGGTGAACTTCATATCGCCTGATATTAACAGCTACTAGCAGTTTGTATGAATAGATGCGTGGCGATCTACAACTGTGCGATTCCGAAGACATTTTTACCTCGCACAACACCTTTGTGGAATTAGTTACCGAGGGCGGTATTCCCAAACAATTATGACTTAGGAACCTTCAAAAAAAGAGCGTACTCATTCCTTAAAGGTCGGCAACGCATCTGTGATACTCCTGGTGTTGCGGATGTGGTGTTGCGGATTAAAAAACTGAAAGGAGAAATGTTGACAATAACATTTAGAGTTCATCAACTAACTACACGCCACTTTCTTATGTGGAAACTGGCTTTCTTCAACTTCTGACCTCATGTTCCATGTCACCAATTACATAACAGGGAAAGTAAAGATAATCCTTCTGTGTTAGTTGCCGTGACTATTGTTTACCGTACTATTAGACTCTGCGTATTTTTCTAGATTAGTCTCAGCCTGCGGCTTTGCTACTAAACATATCTCCAATCGTACTGGATCGATTTTGATGGAACCTAAAAACATAAATTGAAATCTCATTAATAAAACCCTATCAAAATTGCTCGTGCAGTTCATTTATATGATAACAAACAGATAAGCAGATAAATGAATCAACCTACTCTGATGTTAAGAGCCGTCAGTCTTAAGCCTCCAGATCGGAACACTGCGAAGTTGAGCACCGACGTCTAACCTGCCATCTTGTTTAGCTCTATATAGTATCCAGAAATCTAAATTACTGTATTATTCTCTGACTGGCAATGATGGTGGGGTTTTCGTCGTAGGGGTTCTACGTGAGAAACAAAACTCAATTACAAAATGAAGACTAGATGTTATTACCGCGGCTATGCCCGTGTATTAAGATTATGTAGCTCTCTTACGGGAACTCGTTTTTATATAAAAAAAAAAAATTTTAAGTATATAGACAACTAAAAATATATACTTCGCTCGGTTGCGTGATACAAGCGTGACAACGTGACTCAGACTTGAAAAAGTGACAAACCAACAAACACATTTTCACATTTGAATAAATGCTAGTATGGATAAACTAATAAATGAAAGTAAATTTTATGTCCCCGTTTTGGTCTGGGCTCCATTGCAAAATAGAGCATCTGATTTTCTGCCAGGCAGCTTGTAAAAGGCAAGCATAGACTTACCTTTACCACAGTCTTAATACTAACAGTCGGCCGACTCATGTACTTGCACAGAGCAACGCTGGGGGGAACGCGGGGAAGCGAGCGGCAGGGTCGGCGAGCGCAAACTCCATACAGTTTGCGTTCTCTATCTAGAAGGGTTTGCACTCGTTATTTGTTAAAAAATATGTTATAGTGTATATTATTATAATGTAATAAGTACTTGATGTCTTGTAAATTTATAATGGTTTACAGGATGTGTTCCGTTTTTATTCGTAAATAAGCCATCCGGCTTGCTGACGTTTCGTCCACAAAATTTTCATCAGCAATGGATGAAACGACATCTTTTTATTTTATTATTTTTCCACTGTCGATTCGTGCACCATTATTTTTTTTATACAGTCAGATACAAAGCTTTCACAATATAAAGCGATCCATTTAGGTATATGTTTTAAACTTTTATATATAAATTGATACATCAAAATCACCAATTACTCAAGATTTCATTAAAAAAAATTTTTACACGTATGATGAAGTTTAGCACATAATAGTAATTTGTATAAAGTTAAAGTGGGTAAAACAAATCCAAATATTTTATGGATAGCATGGTGAAAATTATTTCACTCCTATGTGCGGTACGAAGCAAAAAAGCTTTATAATGGATTCATAAATATATCACATACTGCGAATTATACATTATGAATGATTTTTGTTTGAATTGATTATATCTGTGATTAAACATAGTAAGTAGGTAATGCCAAATCAATATACCTAGCTGTTGTCACATATGTATTATGTTTTTTTTTTGTTATTATACTATTCATTAGCATACAATTTTTTCATCTGTTTGTACTAAACAACTTCAATAATTTGATAGTGAACGAATCGTCGGTGAAAAAAATAATAAAATAAAAGGTGTCGTTTCGTCCACTGTGGATGAAAATTTTGTGGACGAAACTTCAGCAAGACCATCTCGGTTTCATTATTAACTTCACATTTTTTTGTTTGTGATTTTAAAATAAAACTTTAAGATGAAATGTTTAAAATGTTACTATTTGACAACCCTGACCCTTGACTGACTTGCCGTGAGTAGGTATATAAAATTTCGGCATGAATTCAAGAACAAAAGAGTTGGACTACTGGTAGGTAGAATTCTTAATACTGTGCCTTTACTAACACCGTGACTTCTGACTATGTGGTAAAGCTTCACAGCGACTCGCCCGGATTGTTACCACCGCATTATCTATTTCTGCCGCCATAACGTCAGGAGGGTATCGTTTTGTGTCTCTAGATGGCGTGAATTTCTTACCATTATGAAATCCATGTTAATTAGCCTTGCAATATCATAAAAAAAATTATCGTGGGGTACAGACAGACAGACAGACAGAAAGAGTTCTAAAAATGTGTTCTGTGCCCATTTTAGTCACCTGCCCCTCCTTATTTAAAGAATTCACTCTTCCACTATTTTGTTATATTTAAGTATAGATTGTAGGTATGATAAAGATGGTGTATTTTTTTTATGATATAGGAAGGCAAACAAGCAGACGGATTTCCTGATGGTAAGAAATACGTGCCGCCTAGAGACACCAAAGGTGGAAATGGTGCGTTGCCAATCTGGGATCGGGATGTTAGGCCTCGAGCAAAAGTAAGTTTATCGGCTACCTTACCCTCCGAACCGGAACACGTCATGACGTTATGGCGGTAGGAATAGGTAAGGCGGTGGTACCAATCCGGGTGAGTCGCTGCGAAACTCTACCACCTAGTCAGATGTCACGGTGTTAGTGACGGTAAGCTTATGCTCGCCTTTTACGAGCTGCCTGGCAAGAAAGGCAGATGGTCTATGCTAAAAAGCTCACATGTAATGCTCTGGACATTTTGAAATATGTTGGAAGTTGATTGACCGACGGGAAATGTTAATTTAATGTGTTAAAACAAATAACACGACCATAAATAAGTATTTAATTGCCGGACCGTTTTAGTTAATATTTATTTTATTTAAATATATGCGCGTCTGATTTGTATCTCAAATGTACCGTATTCCACACCATACACCTATCGTATATGTTGTTGAGAGGTTAGCGTACTCGCCACAGAGAATTCATAAGACATGGGTTCGATTCCCCACAGGGGTAGACATTGATAAATAAAGCCGTTATGATGTCGAGCCGAGTATTTTGATATTATTGTTCGAGCTGCGGAACTTGCTTTGGGCATGTGGTTGTCTATCCTAAATTTAAACTAAGTTTAGGTATGTTTACACGCTGATACTTTTAGACGGAATGTCACTTGCCATTAGGCGATTTGCTGTTGACCAGCAAGCTAACCGCATTGCATGTACTCAATTATCGTATATTTCTTAGTGTCAGGAAATGCGTCTGCTTCATTGTCCTCCAATAGTATGAAATGTTATCAAAAACAGTAAATACAATAAAATAATTCTACTTTAAGCCTAGACAGAAGAATAATTTTTCGCGACGCGTCGCTCAGCGCTTTAAAAGTGAATTTTTTAGTTTGCATTTTTATATGGTTTCATTTAAACCTGATCAAGTCTTTTGTCATATTACGAGTTTTCTTTAGGAGGGCACTATTAGATATTCTGTGCTTTTGAAGTTCAGTTAATTCTTGTCATTATTTGCTAAAAGAGAAAAGGAAATGAAATACTTGTACAGAATAGTATCTCATTCAAAAAATGACGTAAAATTGTAAAAGTTATATTATATATTATGTAGAACTAAGCCAAACGATCTTACACTAAAAGCTCCAACTTCACAAGTTTACGCCTTAGTCAAACTATGTGGCTCAACCGTTTCATTACTCTGAAAACTATTGTATAATAGCGAACTAATAAGCGAATTACTAAAAGGTAAAGATTAGTGAATTAATTTTTCGCCTAAGCGCGTCACGATAGCGAAATGGCCAATCCAGATATTTTGACTTTAAAGTAATCAAGTTAGAGCTAGTAGAGTTAGGGCATTTAAAGCAAGAAATTTCGTTCTATAAGAAACTTATAACTTTTTCACATTGCAAGCCATGGTATCCCGTCATGACAACATGGTACATAAATTTTAAATGTCCCTGATTGGTTCCATCGCTTTACATACTCCTGTGTCCATAGCGTCAGTGCTATCCATTGTCATGTTCAGTGTTAATGGGCACGGTAACTGTTAGATTCGCTGTCTTAAGATTCCGGCCAAAAGATAGCGACTTTCTAAGATTTTCTAGATCGGAATCGGGATTTTACGCATTGTCCGCTTGTGGCAATCTTATAATTAGACTACTAAACTATCCCTCTAGGGAAGTCAATCATAACGCACCTTCAGTAATATAAGGGCCCAAGTCAAAATTTTCACATTTAAAATCCCATACACGACTGGGATTTTGAATGATAAAGGCACAAAATGATTCGCTACTGGTTAGTGCTAGCAGAAAGAGAATAAACATAAGAATAACCCGGTAATTGTATTTATTTTAACACATGATATTATCGGAAGAAATACTGTATCTTAAAACACGATTTCCCAAAAAGTAGTTTTTTGGATAGTGCCCTTATATTACTGAGGGTGCGATAACTAGTTGAGTGTGTTGCGCAAAAGCTTACTCGAAACCGTAAAACCACCTTGACTAATTAACAATGTCTAGTGATAATCCAGTGGTGCATATGTTTAAATAAATAAATAAAATAAATTGACCGTTTGAAGTGCTGTAGATACAATGCTCGCTATTGTCGTGTTCCGGGCTTGAAAATAAGGTAATAGGCCCAACAGGACGACGGCGGACCTTGCTGTTTTGCCACATAAAATTAAAAAAAAAACATGACACATTCGAGTTCAACTTTTACCGAGTCAAGTGAAACTGTTGTAATATTTACTTTTTTCATAGATTAAATAAAATATTTCCATATTTTAAAAGGTGTCAAATAAATTTGTTGGCAGAATATAGTTATTGTCTTTGTCAACTGTACCGAAAAAAATATTAGGATAAGCATGGTTGGCAGTTGGCACCGAGGAACAGGAATTTCGCTCAGTTGTCCAAACACCGCTTTGCAAATATACCTACGGTATAATGAGAATACTAAAATGTATTTATTTTACATATACCATAAAAGCAGTTATTGAGAAGAGTCTGTACGATTCTAAAATTTACAACCGGATCGGACGCCTCATCTAACTAAGAATATTCTGTGAAAGAAACTCAGCGGGCGTGTTTATTTTTTTAAGTATAGTTTTATAATTGAAGTATACCAACATTGCAACATAGGTACGTGTTCGGTATTAAAAATTTAAAACTTTTAATGGGATCTTGTTAACCGACCGTCATAAAAAGCAGATCGAATTAAAAGTATTGATAACGGTACATACTGGATCGGCGAGTGCAGCCGGGTCATTGACCGATAAAGAAGCTGACAGGCTGTTTACAGAAGTCCCAATCTTAATGTTGACAAACGAGCTTTTTAAAAGACACATTTGAAATAGCTTCCTACTCAATTTTATCCAATTATGAGACTCCCAAAAAGAGAGGTTATGATTTTGGCAGGTGATATAATATGTATGTATATTTGTATTTACGTATTGTCCACCACAGTGTCTCAAATACTTAATAGACGATGAGATGTGAACTAATAAGTTAGTAAAGATTTTAAAGGAACCTCAGAAAAGAATAAGAAAATAGTGGTACTCAATTTTTTCTGCGACATTTATCGATTTTTTTTAAATAAAGGCAACTAATTACCTGATTTTTTTTATAAAAAGAAAATGTTATAAGGGCTAGTAGGCTTACATGCAGAAAATAGTCACCACTGCTTACGTAAATCTGTAGCATAAAGAAATAGATTTCGACGTGATGTCAGTTTTTAAAAAGTTTATTAACCCTCCTCTTAAAAATCTCTGTATCTAAGCTATTTGGAAACACAGTTTGAGGAAGACTATTCCAAAATTTTACCGTTAGTATAATGTGCCTACAGGCTTTCAAGCTATAAAATCGGCAAAATCTACATCTATGGATACCTCTGTCACCTTTTAAATTAAGCGACATGGTTCTAGATGCTTTATTTATTTGGCTAGATAAAATCTTTCGAATTTGATGAATTTTTTTTAATATATCATAGGAAGGCAAACAAGTAGACGGATTTCCTGATGGAAAGAAATTCATGCCGCCTAGAGACACCAAAGATGGCAATGGTGCGTTGCCAACCTGAAGTCAGGATGTTAGGCCTCGAGCAAAAGTAAGTTTACCGGCTACCTGACCCTCCGAACCGGAACACGACACGACGTTATGGCGGTAGGAATAGGTAAGGCGGTGGTACGAATCCGGGCGAGTCGCTGCGAAACTCTACCACCTAGTCAGATGTCATGGTATTAGTGATGATAAGCCTATGCTCGCCTTTTACGAGCTACCTGGCAAGAAAGGCAGATGGTCTATTCTGCAAAGAAACCCGAAGAAGCCACTTCTTTCCTTTGCTGTTATTATAACGTTCACAGATTTTACACCTATAGGTTTTTTTTTACAAGATCACTACTCAAAAGGCCACCTTTTTCAAATACAGAGGAGAATTTAATTTGTACCTTCACGCCCATAACCACGAATAGATACAACAACCAGGGCACCCATGACTAGCCAAAACATTAAGTCCCACAATGTGATAGGTGGCAAACCTATCGCCAACCGGGCACATATACAATCTCGAGCAACGTTAATTTTATTCGAAAATTGAAAGTATATATTTTCTAATTTTTTTTGTTGCCTTACCCGGGGATGGAACCCGGGATCTCAAGAAGTCAAGTCCGACGCCATACCGCTACACAACAGTGACAGTAATTTTTTAAAATTGACAATATTCATATCTACATTTCCTGAAAATCTGCTCACCATGTGAAATAGTTTATTAGCTATCCAAGATTTCTTTGACAATGAAGTTAAATATTCCAATTTATCAAAATGACGTCATTATTCTTAGATAAGAATTTTGTCAAATTTAAAGGAGTTCTTACGGAATCTTAAGAAATGAATCACAAACTATAATTTACACATCAGTATGCTTACTCTTGAATTTAGATGTCATGAGAATTGAAGATTGGAATCGTATGTCATTTTAGGTACTCTTGAAGACAGTACTAGCGGATTATTAAGATTTAGTTCCAAATAAATTCAACCAATCCGATAAAATAATGTATTGCTTACTATTAATTAATTTATATTAATTGGCCAGTACTCTGTTCAACAGTACCTAAAGTGACATATACTATTCCAATTTTCAATTCGCATGACATCGAGATTCAATAGAAACCCTACTGGACTTAGTTTTACTGAACTCGGTTTTCAATGTGATCGGTGAAATCAGCCCTTAAAACGCGTTGATGTCTTTTACAATAACAAAATAATTATTCATGCTAAATTACGTGCCTCGCCCGTAACGGCATCACAGCCTTGCCTATTCCTGCCGCCACATCACCAGTGCTTATCATAGTTGTGTTTCGACCTGGAAGGTAAGGTACCAGGTTAACTTTTTTTTTTCGAAATTCGTTATTTTTTTCAACGTCACTGAGCAGAGATCAGGTTAACAACTCATGCAAGACGCTTAAAACCTCAGCTTGAGATTAACAACACACCATCCCTACCATTAGTATTGAAATGTGACGTGTAGGTATTATATATTGTGTAATGTTAATTGTATGTAACGTAAACAATAATTAATTAGGTACTTACTTAAGTCTAAAATCCTGCTAACATTTTTAATGCGAAAGTTTGTATGTTTGTTACACCTTCACACAAAAACTGCTGAACTGATTTTCATGAAATTTGGTACACACATAGAAAATAACTTGTAATAACACATAGGATAGTTTTCATTACGGGAAATATTTCTTTGGGAACGTTAAGCACGAGGGCAACAGCTAGTAAACCATAACCTCGTTAATTATTGTGATTAGATTATGCTGTTTACAAAAACAAAACTAACTGAATAAATAAAATTATTTGATGATACATTTGCTCAACATGATTGGATAGAATATGTTGATACGGTTGTTAATTGGTTTTGTAAAAATTCTGATCAAAGATTTTTCCCAAACAAATTATGTTCATTTCATACTAAGAAATTCACCTGTGACAAATGTCATACAATCCCTCCATTTCGTTCCAACAAAGCTAGTGTCAGCTAGTGTATTCCTACAGTTCGCGCGAGGTATCTTTGTATGTTGTCTCCTTTCATTCACCGTCTGTCGTGCTATTGATCTAGAAACCATGACCGAGTAACTTAGCATAGTGCCACACTATGAGGATCTTATGAAACGCAAAAATTATGTATACTACAGAACTAGGTATATCTTTCACGCATGGGCCTACTTACACGTATTTTATTAATAATAGTTGCAGTTAGTGACTTTGCTTGAGTTATTAAAGAATTAAACACACTTTAAAGGATACATGGCCATTGCTGTGAAGATTTTTTACTTACTTTTACGAAACAATAAGACTTAAAGTTAGTAAGTAATAAGTTTACAATAGATAGTTTTTTTTTGTTTACACAGGCATTAAAAAGTATCCTATATATTTCTCTATTAAAGCATAACCATATTTCCCATGTAGAATGGAATATTTTCTTCTCTGCCAATAAAGCTACCACTGGTGTCAGATGCCCGGATAGGGATCCCCCACCTTACCTATTCCTGCCGCTATAATTATCAAAATTATATTATCTTCACGCCCATATCCCCGAAGAGGTAGGCAGAGGCACAACTAGGGCATCCACGACTAGCAGAAGATACTAAGTCCCATAATGTGATAGGTGGCATGCCTATCGCCAACCGGGCACATATCCTATCCTTGGAAAAACCCAATTTTCTTTTTGTTGCCCGACCCGGGATTCGAACCCGGGACCTCATGCAGTCAAGTCCAACAACTGAACCGCTAGACAACAGAGGCGATTATAATTATAATTATATTATAAATATAATATAAATATAATTATAAATTGCCTGTGATTGTGTGAATGATTTGTACAGGTGGATTAATCCACAAATCTGAATTTTTAGATTATTCCCCACAACAGTGCCATAAAAATATTTTAGAATTTCGTATCGCTTTAACATCATGCTGATACAGCAGTTCATTTTATTTAAATACTAGCTAGACGTGGTTCTACAATAAATCCCAAGGTATAAAGTATATACTTTTTGATATATTTTCAAATTTATAAAAAAATCGTGGATATCGACCGAACCGTTTAGGAAAAGTATCGCCACGAACAAAGAATGAGATATTAAGGTATGAGATGACATAAGTACTTTTTAGTATCACATCATGAAGAACACGTATAATGTGTCGTGTCCTTAACACTTAGCAATTCAACTCAGCAAAAGTAGTAACACGGGTAAGTGTATAACGGACAAAGAGCCGGCGCCCTCGAGGAATCTTAGGACACCTAGCGTTTGTCAGAACATCGTTAATGCCTGTACTGTACTATTACAACATCCGATTAAAAGTACCTATTTACTTTATTAACATGATTCACAAATAGTACCACTTACTACTTAGTGGAGTCAAGTTTGGGCGGGGTTAGGTGCCCAGGGTGCCAGATGCAAAGGTGCCGCTCGCTTATTGACTTACTGGACGACTCTAACCATACATAACCATACATCAGACCGGAGTCACGACAAACACTATGTGGCCCGACATAAGTTACTACAGGCGTATCTTTTTGAATATATACATAAGCAGACCTGGCAAACGTTGTTCTTTTTAGAGGAGGCAAACTAGCATGAATGCCACTTGATGGAAAGTAATCGCTACCGCCCACGGATATCCGCAGTACTGGGAGTATCACAGATACGTTGCCTGCCTTTAAGGACATGAGTACGCTTTTTTCTTGAAGATTCCTAAATTGTATTCGTTTGGAAGTAATGCCCCTGGTAAACAACTGGCTACACAAAGGTGTTGTGCAGAGTAAGGAACGTCTTCGGGATTTTACAGTCGTAGACCGCCACGGATCAAGGTGATGGGTATGATACCTCAAACTCTAACGCGACGTTCGAAGGTGTAACTTAGCAGTAGGAATCATATTTAACAACTCCGCAGAGTTTTCCCCATGATAAATTCGGTACAAAACACTGAGTGACCCAACATCTTTCAATATTATCAATTGGAGACGCTGTGCTTTGAATGCGGTCAAAGAAAGGAACTGGTACTGGGGAGATCTTGCCCAGGGTTGAGAACATTGCTCCATGTGAGGCTGAATTCGCTCATTGTAAAGTAGCTAGCGATGGCTGCCATATACCTTTCCATGTTTAATGTCATAAATGAGCTTAAAAATGGTGCAAGCTGTTTCGTAGGAGTGAGACGCAAACAGTCTGACACAATATTGTTTTATAATATAAGTGTGGTAGTTTTTAATAATTAACTATAACAACCATTGAATTATTGTTTTTAAAGCAAGTGTGAATAGGTTTCTTTGATCTTAGTGTGTTCTTCTTAGGAATCTTAGGTTCGACTATGGAAAAATACAAGTGCCTTCTACTTACAAAGACAAAAACCTACAGACACATGTAGAGCAGCCATAAATGTTTATATGTGTTGTCGCATCTCCGAACCGGATCGGGAAGTACCGTTGTAGAGGTTAAGCTGCAGAATCCATAAAGTTAGGCTGCAGACACACACTCGCAATCATATATATTTCATTTCTTTTACGAGTTACCAACAATGCTGTCTAAGGTAGTAGGAGAGGTTCTGTGCAATAACTAGCCCGGGAGCTACCATCTTACGTATTCCTACCGCCGTATTAATGATATAATGAAATTATGGTAGGGTCGCACTAGAAGACTTGCACACTGCTCCGTACAGCTTTGCCCTGCCTCAGTTCAGCGACGCACCTTTAGCAGTAATGGTACCTACCATTGTTTTACGCCATAACAAAATCACGTCTACTATTTGCAAGACTGCAATGATAAGTCCCTTGGGTAGGGGGCACTCAAAACGGAAAAGAGTACCGTATTAAACTATTGCAAGCGTCAAGATAGAGGGTTCAAGTCTCAGATTTCAATTACACATGCCTTGCCACCTTAAAATGCCACCTTTAAAAGTTGCAAAAACAGATAAACGGAAACCGGAAAAAGCAATTTCTTGAATCGTCAAGTTGGAGGGACCAATTATTTTAGTCGATATTTTAAAACTGTTTATGTTTCGGTCACGTGACTTTAGTTTTATTAAGATGGAATTTAGTTAGAGAAATATCAGGTAGATTAAATATTTTCAGGAAGACCGTATTAGAATGGTTGGTTGTTGGACCAACATTTGTTGTTACATAAACATGTTTGTTACGAGCTACTATTTTTTTGCAAAGATAGCAAATAGTATGTTTTGGGTGGATTTTTTTGATGAATGTCTTATTAAAATCTGAGACATGGTCCTCCACCTTGACGCTCGGAAACTATTCATGCTTTTTATAGACTCAACAATTAATGCTGCTACATTTTCAGTGTTAACCATGATAATATTACAATTAGGATGTTAGTGTAGCCGGTTCCACTTGCATTATTTGCTGACTATACGAATACTTACTTTTATCCCAGAATCAATTAAGCTTAGGAATTGTGAATGTTGATATCCAAACTAATACCATCACCATCATGATAGCGTCACTATTATGAAATAATCCCGACACAGCCATTTCAGGCATTACTATTTTTTTATGGAAGAGGAGGCAAACGAGCAAGTGGGTCACCTGATGAAAAGTCAGATCACATATCGTCTTTACTTTCACCGCTACATCATCACAACTCCATCACGATACAGTCACGACATAGTTACGACTCCATCACAACACCTTCACGACAAAGTCACGACATCGTCATATCTTCTTCGTAACACAGGTAAAACATTATGTTCACAATCACCGTTCGACCTCATTGTTACAATCAACGCCGCCGTCGATAACATCATCATGACGTAGTCATCGTTATTTTTGTTACTGCAGTTTTTAAGAAAATTCAGTACATAGATTACTTTGTAGCCTAAAAAAAATGTAATATACAATAAAAAATTCAAGTAACAAATTTGGAATTCCTAAAGACGCAAGAGATCCTTCATCAGTATTACTTGGCATATCATAAGTTTATGGGCGTGATCGTGGGTAGAAAATTTAAAACAAAACAGTCGATTTGAACCAATGACAACATTGTGAAATTATTCACATAAATTAGTTTTGATAAATTAGTATATAATATCAACATTTGTTAAAAAGAGACAAAGGGATGTTGTTAAGTCATATGTCGCTTTCAACGGTTTTTATACACCCGAATTTGCTATAGAATATTGTTGCACTTTTTATATGTTCCTATTTATATGTGTTACCAGGGCTCCAAGCACCGTAAAGGTGCTTGGAGCCCTGGCCCTTTCATTTGATATCATACAAAAAATCACTCCCCACCTAGGACGTTTTAATGCCGGAATTTATTACCCGATTTCACCCAAACTCGAATTTAAATATTGCATTAAAGATATATACACACTTACCAAAATTCATTAAAATCAGATCCAAAGTATGTACCGGCCAAAACAGAAACCTTTACTCGCTTTCCTCGCTCGAAAAGCACATTGTGATTTTTAGTCTTTGTTGGTATACAAAATATGGAGAATTTGCCTACCTACCAGCAGATCCGATTTGACATGCATAACGCAATGGTTTACTTTTGTCTACACTTAGTAATGCACTATTACCATTTCTTTCAGCAACGGTTCGACACTTAACATATTACAAAAACTAGCTTATTATTTTATTGAGTATGCAAATCATTAAATAAATAATTGCATAAAAAGTGGAAAGATTTTTAAACAAAGTGTAAGTATAGTGCTAAATAGTTAATTACCCAAAGTGATTAACAACATCCATGTGTACTCTGCCTTAACAAACATGTGGACGGGACTGGTTTACCGGACGGTACTATTAATGTTTCCAAATTTGCCAATATATATTGACAGAATATGTTGTATAAATCTTTCTTTCGAAGTCATAAACAGTTTTGATTGCCTTTTTAATTAATGTCTCTGAGTTTCGACATCGTCTGCGATATCTTCAAGTACCTATCCAAATCAGAAAATATCTTTTCATTATACCTACAAGTGTCATTATACGAGTCTAAACTACTTATACTATCTAGATATCATTATTAAAACATTATTACTTTTTTAAGTTATTAACAAAAAACTTAATGCCTTCATTATTTAATTTTGTTAATAACTGAAGTAGTTTACCAATTTCAATAAATCTTTTTTTTTTTTTTATGATATTGGAAGGCAACAAGCAGACGGATTTCCTGATGGTAAGAAATTTCCGCCGCCTAGAGACACCAAAGATGGTAATAGTGCGTTGCCAACCTGAGGCCGGGATGTTAGGTCTCGAGCTAAGTTTACCGGCTACCTTACCCTCTGAACCGGAACACGTCATGACGTTATGGCGGCAGGAATAGGTAAGGCGGTGGTACCAATCCGGTTGAGTCGCTGCGAAACTCTATCACCTAGTCAGGTGTCGCGGTGTTAGTGACAGTAAGCCTTCGCTTGCCTTTTACGAGCTGCCTGGCAGGAAGGCAGATGGTCTATTCTTCAAAGGAGCCCGGACCAACACGGGGTTGTTGTTGTTGTGTTAGTTATTGTCAGGAGAAGCAAGCTGGAAAATTTGCAGGGAAAATGGAAAAACGAAGCTTCAATCCATACAAACTGTTAATATCAAGGAAGTTGATGTGCACCGGATCGGCTAGTAACACAATTACTAAATTAAATTTACTATTTTTTAACTTTTTAATTAAGTTTATTTGAAGCTCTATAAATGCTTTAGGAGTTAAATTTTATATTTAAAGAAAAGTAACATACGTTTGGACTCACATCTTCAACTATGTATATTTTTTAATGTTATTGGAAGGCAAACAAGCAAACGGATTTCCTGACGGTAAGAAATTCACGCCACCTAGAGACACCAAAGGTGGTAATGGTGCGTTGCCACCTGAGGCCGGGGTGTTAGGCCTCAAGCAAAAGTAAGTTGTTGCGAAACTCTACTACCTAGTCAGATGTCGCGGTGTTAGTTAACGGGAAGCCTATGCTCGCTTTTATAGCTGCCTGGAAGGAAGGCAGATGGCCTATTCTGCAAAGAAACTCGGACCAACACGGGGATAAGCAAAAATTTCTTAAAACGGTAAGACATTTCTTTTGCTGCCCAAATTTATTTTACTCATTTATTGTTTTAAATACCTATGTTTAATGTAGAAAATGAAAACTTAGAAAAGGATATAACTGCCCTTTTACATAGCGACGTAAAATGTTTTATATGTTTTCCTCGTGTTGGTCCAGGTCTGCCTACTAGAAAAGATTTGCCTCTCTATCAGGCAGCTTGTAAGAGTCAACCACAGGTTAAACAGCAACAAAGCCACTGGTAGTAGAGTGCGAGTGACTGAGAGTACGGATTTGCGGCCTTCGGTTCTCATGTTCCGATTTGGCGGGTAGGGTAGCCCGCATCAGCAGCCTGGAGATGCAGCTTACAAATTTTATCCAATTTCTAGTTTTTTTATTCATTTTTACTTTTAATAATATTCCTGGTCAAATAAATATTCTTGGATAAGTTACAGAAATTGAAACTAACCTCAAAGTAAGTAAATTATATGCTTGTGTTATGGGTGTTAGTCAACGATACTAGTCATAGAAATACTTAAATAGATACCAGAATAAATTTAATAAACACCCAGACCCGGAAATGCAGACATCTAAATGTTCATCACACAAATGCCTGCCCCCGTCAGGAAACGAACCCGAGCCTCGCAGTTGATCGGTGTACTTAGGTGTGTACGCTAGCCACTCGACCAACGATTGACTCATACAATAGAAAGGGATACTAATACATAATTTAAGCAATGTTATACTCTCGCACTTTGTCCATAATAATTTTAAATTTTAACATTTTATTACTGTCATAATTATCCTGGCATTTCTTATACGTATTCCTCACATTTAAACGTGGTAATCGAGTATCAGTTTTTCTCAACTTGGACCGGTCTTCTCAAACCCTAATTGGCTTTAGCGTTTAGTTAGTAGTTACCCAAGTTCAGACAGCTTTTTTTTCAGCTAGTTTTGAATCAGTTACAGATATGAAAGCTGAAAAAATATGAACTTTTTTAATGCATTCTTCGCGCAGGCTATACAAGTTATCGTCTAATTTTTAAGCACCAGCAGGAAACTGAAAACTGTCAGTGTGTGTATGTGTTTGTGTGTGTGTGTGTGTGTGTGTGTGTGTGTGTGTCTTTCGTATTTAGGCTAAGTAATCAGAACGCAGCTCCATGTCGAAGTTGGATATCAACGGACACCTTTGTGAGAGAGTAAGGAGTAAGTCAAACAACCGATCTCGAATAGATTCTGTACTGATTATTACATTTTATTGAAATTCGACATCCGAAATAACATATGACACCATGTTGCTATGCCCTCCGTGACAAAGTCTGGTGTTGTTAAACATCGTCTCTGCATCCCCTTATATATATTTTTGAGCAACAACATGGATTAGAATGAGAATCAACATTTTTGCAGGCTCTGAATAATTTATGGTTTGCACAACAAGTCTTGCTAGTTTTCATCACAGTAAATTTTTTTTCTCGATATGCGATTATAAGCTTATTGTCTAAATACTATGACATTCATATTATACTAGCTGCTCCCGCGAACTTCGTTCCGCCCGTTCAGTTTGTATGGGAAAAATTAAAATGTTGTTTTTCCCAGTTTCCTCACAGTTGAAGAGGATAAAAGTATCCTATGTCCTTCTCCCGGTTTTTAAGTTACCTCCCTACCAATTTTCAGCCTAATCGGTGTAGCCGTTCTTGAGTTATAAATAGTGTAACTAACACGATTTTCTTTTATATATATAGATTATTCTTACTATTATACATATACTATTATTATTATCAAAATCAAACGAAATATCCGTCTATTTTGTTATGATGTTATGATTTTACTAAAACATATCTCATATAAAAAAGTTATTTTAGACAGAGGCTAAATATAAGCTTGCGTGAGTTTATTTTCACTCTACCAAAACTCTACGTAACTGATCATTGACGTTATTGCAACAGAAATTGCTTTAAAGAACCTTGATATCCACTCAAAGCCACGACTACTGATAAGTGTTGCAATACGAAGAATAGATTAGTATTTTTTGGTACTTTCCTGGAATCTGTCGAATTATGGACCTATAGGATATAATTCTAGTGAACATGTGAGTGATAACGGATAGATTAATACAAAATTACTTCTATTAAGTACTTATTTTTATTGACTCGGTTCACGTCCTCCTTTTAAACTTACACTTAGAATATGCTTAATATCTTTCACACAGTTGTCCGTCTTTGTTTATTTCCGACATTAATACAGAGCGAGAGCCCGAACAAAACTGCTGCCAACTGCAAAAGAACAAAAATTAATTTAAGTTTTTTTAACATATAACAAAAAATCAAGGATATATATATCCCACAAAAACATTTCATGTTAAATGTTACCAAGACGCGAATATATAGCTCGCACTGTCAAAAAGTAATCAGATCTCGTGTTGAGCCAAGTTTCTAACACTACATGTCCAGCCTTAAATCGATAAGCTCTAATTTTACACTCAAGTTACGGAGAAATACTACAGTCATAGCTCGTACCGCGTAGTTCGTACCGCGTAGCAGAGTTTTTCCGCTATAATCTAGTAGATGTGCAAACCGTGGACTATACGGGCGAGTCGGAAATAAGCAATTATTTGGTATAATCCAAACTCAAGTTATGAAGGTTCAAAAATACGACGAACCGCTTCGAGAAAAAGTAGGTAGTGCCCTTGGGCTTGCACTTCGCTTGGCTCGTCTTGGCGGGGGCACTCCCGTGCCCCCAGCTACTCGTTGCTGAAGAAAAACTAAACCAAGCCAAAAGGCCAAATAGAATACAACAAACAGACTTTTTTATTGAGCTCATGATTATCATTAGACATGTTAATATTGCGATGTAAACCTTCTGCTGGAAATACAACTAATCTGTGGGGTTCCCTACCTCTCAAACTGGGAGACAACATTGAGGTTATTTCAGTTCGATTGGTTTCGATTAGCAATGAATGAATGAATGAATGACTGAATGAATGAATGAATGGAAGCACTTTATTAGGCACCAAAAATACAAGAAATAGACACTGCTCCACTTTAACATAATATTTGACTTAAGTTAAACAAAGGCAGTCTATCGCTTGCCAGATAACCTGAGTTTATTAACAGGCCTTAGATCACTACCTTAGCCATGTTTTGTTACTTACCATTAAATATTTGGTGTATGTGGGCGAAGTTCACTGATATCATAATAAAAATATTTGAAATTCCATTTACTTCTTTGCTTTCCTATTGTAAGCATACTAATTTTAACGTAGTGAAACTACATGCAACCGACTACAATAAATATTTTGTCGTTTACAATTAAGCATGTATTAATACAAGTATAACTCAAAAAGAACATAACCAACAATAGATATCCAATTTATATGAGACCACATTACGGCAGGGACCCTTTTCTTGAAAATGTTACACAAAAAAATATTTACATAAATAAATAATTCTCCATTTTTCGTCGGTTTTAAAAGATAGAAACACATTTACCTCGACAATTATGATCACAATGACTACACCGCCCACGGCTTCTATGTAGGTCTCAAAAAAGTCTCCAACCACATCGTTGCAGCCCCTGAAAGCTTCTTCCCTGACGCATACACTTTCAGCGGTTGGATTGGCACAGCAGGATGGAGGGAGCTGAGGCAGTATCGTATCATAGGAGCCAGGGCCAGTCGTACCACAGCATCTGAACTGAAACATATAATAATATACGTTTACACGATATACACACAGGTATGATGTCGTCTATAGACACCCACAATGGTAATGGTAAAGTATCAGCTTGGGCTTCTTGAGTATGTTAAATATGATAATATAAAACGTGATGGGTAGTATGCTTCAAATGACTTACTTATAAATACATGCGTTCTGGTACATTACAGGTTTTAAGTTATGAAGTTTAGATGGACTAATTATGCGTTGCCAACCTAAGGCTGGTATGTTAGGCTCGAGCAAAAGTAAGCTTACTGGCTTACGAACCGGAAACTGAAAATAATTGAATCAGAAATAGATTAGGAAGTTGTACCAATCCGGGTGAGTTTCAAGTACTTGACTTCGATCTCCTGGTCGGGCAAAAAAAATTAGAACATGTGTGGCTTCCAATTTTCTAATAAAAATATCGTTGCACGGTTGGCGATATATGCCACCTGTCTGCACCTGTCACATTGTGGCACTTAGTGTCTTTGGCTAGTTATGGGTGCTCAAGGCGTGCCTTTGCCTACCTCTTCGGGAATATGGGTGTGAAGATGAAGAAGACCAAAAGTTTTGAGTTATTGAGAAAAAAGCGATGGATACAACCCTTGGTATGTTTGACTTAGGTAATTCTTAAATCCTAAATGTTTTTCTATTAACATATTTTTGATGATGCTCAAGCCACAAGCAAATCTCTGCTAATGATAATTATATTTAGAAGTTAGAATAAAGGTTTATCGCCTCTGTGGTTTAGCGGTCCGGGTGTTGGACTTAACTGCATGAGGTCCCGGGTTCGAATCCCGGGTCAGCCAACAAAAAGAAAATTGGATTTTTCCAATTTTCTAACAAAAAAATGTTGGTCGGGATTGGAAATGTGCCCGGTTGGCGATAGGCTTGCCACCTATCACATTGTGGGACTTCGTGTCTTCGGCTATTCGTGGGTGCCCTGGTTGTGCCTCTGCCTAACTCTTCGGGGATATGGGCGTGAAGATACTTGAATAAAGGTTTTAACTTTGTATGGTTTTTTGGAAGAATTATTTGACTAATCGCATCTGTAGTCCAGAAGTCCAATTGTAGACCTAGAGAAAAGAAAATTTGGCTTTTAAAATTTTCTAATGAAAACAACGTTACTCGAAATTGGAAATGTGCCCAGTTAGCGATAGACTTGCCGCCTATCACATTGTGGGACTTTGTGTCCTCGGTTGGTCGTGGGTGCCCTGGTTGTGCCTTTGCTACCTCTTCGGGGATATGGTCGTGAAGATACTTACCTTTTTTTTATTTGACTACTGATTTTTTTTACCACAATAGTTGTTGATTTTGCAGTTTAGTCTAGTCAGTTTACACGATAACTTAACCACCTTTAATGTTAATTAGAGAGCTAAATTGATAACATTCACAACCGAAACAGATAAGATTAATTTTAGAGACTTGCAAAAATTGTTAAAGTTTTATCGATTGTTATCAGAGCCCTTACCATGAATTGGTATAGATTACGTTCGGTAAGCTACGTGTCGAAATCTATGAAAGTTTTGATCTAAAAATGTGTTTTTCTTAGTTACCGATAGAGGGGCTGTTCAAAGTTTTCATACAAAGGATTTACAGAGACGTTAGAAAAGAAAAAAAGAAAACATATTTATTTGCGGAATATGAGTGTTACAAAGATGTTACAAAACTATTTAAGCGTTTCAACATATTCTACCAACTTGTGGTGTGCAAATATTTTAATAGGTTTTAATCAGATTACTAATTTTAATTAATTAGTTACAATCTACAACACACTGTATTTTGTATTTATTACATGATTATTTATTAATACAAACAATTTTTAGAATGTAAATTAATTTATCCCTATCAACCGTAAACTACCACCGTTTCCAAACCTAGCCAGACAGGAGAAGAAACGGCAAAACAAACTCCCCGGCAACCAATCATATTAGAAATACTTTATTATTTATTCTTGTCTACAAGTAAATCTTTGACACTGTAATATATTTTCTCTAAAAGTAAGTTGAATACCTTTTTCCGAAATTTATTTAATGGAAGTGATTTAAGATTATCAGGAATTTTGTTGTATATACGAATGGACATGCAATACACATTATTTTTGTAAATGTTAATGGTAGCGAGTATAGTAAACTTGACAAGACGTAAACTTATGGTAGGGGCTCAGTAGTAATTACCGTAACAATCGCTAATTCTGTCGAGACTACCGCCCAATCAGATCCATTTATGACATGCCATTATTATTGTATTCAAGAGTACGAAATGTTACAAATTCGATTCAAATTTCCAGATTTGCATGAAATCGTGTTTGAAGAGTAACCCTGCAGTGGAAGAAACGAAAGCCATATCCTCGAAGGGGCCTACCCCTTAGGCTTAACCACTAACACGCGACTAGCCGAAGACACTAAGTTCCACAATCTAATAGGTGGCAAGCCTATCGCCAATCAGGCACATATCCAATCCTGTGCACCGTTGATATTATTCGAAAATTGAATGAAAATATACATTTTCTAATTTTATTGGTTGCCCGACCTGGGGGTCGAACCCGGGACCTCAAAAAGTCACGTCCGACACCGGCGGCTACCAAAAAAGCGATTGGAAGAAACAAGAAATCATAATTGCTGAGTGAGAAGCCTACTAGGGTACCTGACGAGGTTGGTTACGTAAGCTACGTTACATTTACGTCGTACTTTCGCCCGGAATTTTTTCGTTTTACGGTAGCGAAAAATTGTTTAATGTGAAGAGTTATCATATTGTGCATACACTCATACATACATTGCTTCACGTCAAGTCCCTCACGATCCTGGCAGACCAGCCTGGTTTCCTCCATATTCGTTATCCTTTTCATACAAACACGCCGGTTTCGGAGGCTCTTGAGAACCTTCTGAGAACATCCGAGCGCTTTGATACTGGAATGTCAATCTAGGTCTCCCCGGGTACCTATATCCATCTACATTCGAATTGTATATCTGCTTTGTCAACCTTTCATGTCATTCTTTTCACGTGACCGAACTAGTGTAGCATGCCCTTTCTCATTATAACACCAACACTTTCTTTCAAACTCACTCTTTCTCAGATAGATTCACTGTTACAAATGCGGTCAGCTGTAACTCCATAGATTCTTTTTTTGACATATTTAACTCTTGCTTACATACAAGCACAAAATTATGCAAAGCAAGTCTCGCACTTGGACTCATAATCTCATTTTGACATATCTTACCCATTGCTCCATTCACACTATTCCTAGCACACACTCTTCTTTCTATATCCGTACATTACATCCCTGCTAAAAGCACACCCAAGATACACAATTTCATTCACTTGGTTTAGCACTACATCTTCAACTAAAACTCTTAAATCTGTTCTGATTTCGTCTCTTTCAAATACCATTGCTTTGGTTTTCTTTGCATTCAAATGTAAGCTTCTTTCTTTACAATTGCTTTCCATAACTGTGACCAGTGTTTGCAGTTCAGATGGTGTAGAGCCCAAAAGTACAGCATCATCTGCATAAAGCAGGCAGTTCACCACTTGGTCACCCATACGCATTCCCACATTCAGTGACGTAATATACACTAAATTTATTTAAAAATATTCGAGATTTTGGAAGAAAAGATGGTTGTAGTTATTTCTTAATTATTGAATTTTGTATCTTCACGCCCATATCCCCACAGATGCAAGGATAGACACAACCAAGGCACCTACGACTAGCCGAGGATACTAAGTTCCACAATGTGATGGGTGGCAATAATTTATAACAATAATAATAATTTATAATAATTTTTCCCATACAAACTGAACGGGTGAAACGAAGTTCGCAGGAACAGCTAGTATCACACGAATACGAAATTTAAACAATACTGAAAAAGTTAGAAATAGTTTAAGTAATACTATTGAGTTTCAGACAAGTCGGGCCTTTTTAATAATATCATATCTCAAACAAGGGGACCTTCAAATCTAACTTAGGTATATAACGTTGGTTTTACTCGGTAAGATAACTCTGATATGATATGGTTTCGAAGTAAACTATGATTCAGTAAAGTTCTTAGAAACAGACGATTCCATAATCAGATAAAAACTAACGACATATGAACATGCCTATCTCCAAATCGATTCGTTTTTCTTGGTTTTTAAACTGAACAATTTTTGTTTCTTAGAGCCACGAGCATGTCCCTGGGTTAAAATTTCCCCGTGTTAGTCCGGGCTCTTTTGCAGAATAGACCATCTGCCTTCCTGCCAGGTAGCTCTTAGAAGGCGAGCATAGGCTTACCGTCACTAACACCGTCACATCCTATTAAGTACCACCGCCTTACCAATTCCTGCCATGATAACGTCTATTACTTGCCGTTGACGTTTTCCGGTGCGAAGGGTAAGGTAGCCGGTAAACTTACATTTGCTCTAGGCCTAACACCCGGGTCTCAGGTTGGCAGCGCACCATTATAACCTTTGGTGTCTCTACGCGGCGTGATTTTCTTACCATTAGGAAATCCGTTTTCTTGTTTGCATATCATAAAAAAAATATTAAACACTGCTTCTAATTTAAGCTTGAATCATTTTAAGACAGTTTAACCTACAATTATATTTTACCAAGGAATGTGAAAGGGAGCTTATTTTTTTTATTTAATGGTCGTATTGTTCTCGAAATCAGACTAATAATAAGATTGATCTTTGTTGGTTTTTATACTTACATCACCAACGAAATATATGTCATGTGTGTGTATTGCTTTTAATATTAGTTTGATATATTTCTAACAACTGTGGTCTAGCGGTGCAGGACTTGACTCTAGGGGGTCCCGAGTTCGAATCCCGCATCTGGTAACATAAAGAAATTGTGTTTTTTCAAGTTTCTAACAACAATACGTTGTCCGGGATTGGATATGTGGCGACAGGTTTGAAACCTATCACATTTTGAGGTTTAGCGTCCTCGGCTAGCCCTGGACTCGGTAGTATCTCTGCCTTCCTCGTCGGGGCTACGCGCGTGAAGATACTTTTTTTTTAAGTAGGTAAAGGTTGGAAAGTAGTGTAGAAAGTTAATACTGTGTTTAAAAGTGGATTGGAAGTACATTAAAATTATAAAAAAAACTACATCTGCTTGTTGGCTTGTCTAAATTATAAATAACTAGCTGCGCCCCGCGGTTTCACCCGCGTAAGTCCCAATCCCGCGGGAACTCCAGGATAAAAAGTAGCCTATATGTTATTCTGGGTCTTCAGCTACCTACATACCAAATTTCATCGTAATCGGCTTTGTAGCCATTACGATTATTTTACGATTACGATTACATTGTATACATCCATACATACAAACTTTCGCATTTATAATATTAATAGAATATTGTCCAACTTACGGCAACTTCCATGACATGATAGGGATCCCTCATGTTGTTGTTGTTGAAGGCACTTCCCAGCCAACCTACGACGTTGTCGTGGATTGAGGTCATGGCGCTGAAAAGCACCACCGCCAGGTATATGTTGCCAGCTGCTAGCAGGAACATGCATATTGCGTACTGAAACAAAATTAATCATTACTAGGAGTACTTTGTCATTACTAGTGGTCGCCCATTGGTCGAAATTCGACCATAGTAAATTTTAATATCTTGTTCATAAGAACCGACCGGGGGCTCGACCCCGGGGCCTCCAGAAGTCAAGTCCGACGCATGACCGCCAGACCACAGAGGCGATAAGGTATATGTGTTTGCAAATAATAGTAAGTAGGTGAAGGTTTTGATAGAATATATATGCGGAGTGTATAGACAAAACCTCTCTGTCTCTATCTTTCAAATTATGTTCGGTTAGTATAGAATACCATGATATGTTTGTCTTTATGAGCTATCGTGACACAATTTTAAATAAATAAGTAAATATTATAAATAAAATTTCCGTGTCACAATGTTACTAACCGTATTCTTTCGAAACGGCTTGACCGATTCTCATGAAATTTTGTGAGCATATTGAGTAGGTCTGAGAATCGGCTAACATCTATTTTTTATAACTCTCTGTGATGAGGGTGAATCACAGCAAAAAAAGCAGAACAACGTCTGCCGGGTCAGCTAGTCTGATTGTCTAGTTAAATAAAAATGAAACCCGATTTCCCTCGGTCATCGCATCTCGCGTAAAGAGATGGACTAATTTAACCCATTCTTTTTTGTTGCGTTAGCTGTTACCTGCTATCAAGAGAATTTAATTACTTTATTCATTAAAAAAACCGCATCAAAATCCGTTGCGTAGTTTTAAAGATTTAAGCATACAATGGGATATAGGGACAGAGGAAGCGACTTTGTTTTATACTATGTGGTAAAACAACATTCACAGTTAGGAAAGTATAACGTGTGTCGGCTCAGCTAGTACTCACCATAGACAAAAAACATCTGTTTTCCTTTATTGCACCACAACATCCAAAGAACGCGAGAACGAAGATCACCACTCCGATTACTATCAGGGAGATAGGAATCGCGTTGATAGGTATTGGTATTAGTGCGGTCAAGTCGCTGATGAAGACCAGGACAACTATACCTAAAATTATAATTGCCAGTCCTGCCAACTGTAACAAAATAGGGTTTTATTTTATTGAGAGATATTTTAGAAAACTAATACTAAGTAAGTATATTACAGTAGATATCCCCGAAGAGGTAGGCAGGGGCACAACCAGGGCACCCACGACTAGCCGAAGACACTAAGTCCCACAATGGGATAGGTGGCAAGCCTATCGCCAAACCGGGCACGTATCCGATCCCGAGCAACATATTTTTTTTTAACAGAAAATTGGAAAACCCAAATTTTCTATTTGTTACCCGACCCGAGATCCGAACCCGGGACCTCATGCAGTCAAGTCCAACACCCGAACCGCTAGACCACAGTGGCGATAACTATTTCCTGGTAAGAATGATCCACCGGCTATAGACAGGCAGAAAGGACTTTATTACAAGTTCCAGTTTGGGAAACCACCACGTTTTGTACAAAAATATATCTACGTTCATATCATCCATCCATTATGTTAGTCTGCAGAGTCTACATTCACCAATCAGTGTCCATTATTGAGCCGAGTCCGGTTTACCGATTTACCAGGAAGTATTTGCCGAAGATCAAGTATGTTTAGTCCTATCACATGTTTATTAATACTAATTACTACTTTAATTTAAGCAAAGAGGACTTTCTAATGGTAAGAAACACCTATCATCCCTCGTCATCATTTATATAATATCATCTATCATTCCTTGTGTTGGTCCGGGCTCCTTTGCAGATAAGGCCATCTTCCTTTCTGTCAGACAGCTCCTAAAAGGAGCATAGGCTTATCGCCACTAACACCGTGACAGCTGACTAGGTGGTAGAGTTTCGCAGCGACTCACCCGGATTGGTACCACCGCCTTACCTATTCATGTCATGACGTGATCCAATTTGGAGGGTAAGGAAGCCGGTAAACTTACCGTTGCTCGAGGCCTAACATCCCGGCCTCAGTTTTGCAACGCACTATTACTATTAGGCGCACTATTAGGCAGCGAGATTTTCTTACCATCAGGAAATCCGTCTGCGTGTTTGCCTTGAAATATCATAAAAAAAACTTTTTTACACTTAAATACTCTTTGCAATAAATAATTACTTGCACTTACCGTAAATATTAAGTTAGCTATAAATAAACCATATTTAACTATAAAACACATTGTGATAACTAAAATATAGGTGTGTATTTAACAAAACGAACATTCATTGTGTACGTTTAGTTACAGAGCACGTCGATATCGATAAGATAAGAAAATAAAATTAAGGATATGAATCAATGAAATTCATTTTGTAACAAATTACTTGACATATTAAAGTTAGATTCGACGTGAGTTGCTGTTATAACGGACTTCAAAAAAGGAGGTTATATGTTATTAAGACCCAATACTTAGTCAGCCAGAAGAGCCAATCGCTGCTCTCCCCGGTTCCATGATTACTATGAAATATTGCGCTCTAAAGTAAATGTCTTAAGCGACAAACCACTATTTTTGACACCATAAAAGTAATTTGAAAAAAGTATAAAAACTGAAACACTTTATAGGTATAGTACTTATCTATGTTTATATTAAATCTGGTTTTGATATTTTCATAACTGAAGTAGACAATTGGGTTTTGCTTTTAAAAAAGGGTTAACTTTTTGATTTTTTTCTATCGAGCAAAAGTGAAACGAATCGTGTTTTGGAAACGCTAGTCATATAAAGCATATTAATGTTAATCTTGTGTATTTTTGTCACCAAGACCCATGATTGCTTTGTATGAAAAAAACATTGTACTGCTGACGTATTTTAGCATACAAGTTGTAACAATATAAACAAGTTGAAAAATACAAATCACAATCTTATTTTAACTTTAATAAAAAGTAACCAAGTACAACAAATAACATTAATACAAATCGCAATGGGAGATTGAAACCTATATCCCCAAGCATGTTAGTCTTTGTCCCGAGGTGTTCCCATTACTACCAAGTATAGATCTGATGATTGTATCCCAGGCAAATCCAGAAAACTAGTCATTTTTTGGGTTCGTAAATGAAATACAAGACTTATTGAAATCGAAATCGAATTCTTGCAATTTTATTACGCCAAAAGGATTGAATTTACTAAAATGAAAGGTACCAGACAATATCAGATAATATATTTTGAAGCTACCCCCCTTAGCTCCCTAAAAACGGGTATTTTGAAAACAAAAAGCCTAATGTAAGAGTTCTGGCAGCAACAGAGTTTAAATTTTCTTCATATTTTTTGTTATAATACGACTTCAATAACTTTATAATTTTTTTACTCAATAAAAAACATTACAAGGTAAGGTTCAAACTTGAAATTCAATAAGTTTTCAACAATTTTAAAGATAATTAGTTCAAATATGCGGTATGCGAAATTAAGGAAATTAATGTCCATATTTAACAGACAAACTTTTATAATTTGTTAACTATATTTTGTTAACTATGTTTTATATTTTGTTAACTATATCTCATCAGGTGCTGATTCGTTGCGGAACAAAGGAAGGCAACTGACCTGTCTTTCTTCTTTCTTCACGATTGCACTAGCACACACGCGGATAGGTTTAATTTAAATTTTATAGTTTTTGATCGCAACCAGCGTGCACTCGCGGCGGATTTATTAACAGCGACTGAAATTAAACATGGCGGTTTCCCACATCCTGGTGTTTTTGCTTCTTAATTCTTCCAGGCGTTCAAATCTTCCCCCGCATCGACGTAAGGGTTCGGAAGAGGGATATTAACAAGGAAAAAAGAAAATAGCGGTAACAGGTAACAGGTACATTTCTGAAATTTGTTCGTAAATACCTATTAAGCCAAATCTAAAACTTGAGCTGTAAGTTTTTGTAATTTATATTTTAACATCATAATACATTTTGGCATCCATATGCATATGCTTTTGTCACTGGAGTTGACATGGATAAGGCAATGTTAAAATTGGCTGTTATTTCATATTTATGCTTTTGATGGAATAAAATTAAGAAGAGTCTCTCGGCAGGTTTCAAGTCCCAGTAATATTATTTATTCAAATGTGTAGGCTACTGATTTGTTTTGAGGGCACAGCGTCTGAGCCGAACAATAAAGATAACGTTCGGTTGGAATTTAAAAAAATTAGTTTATGACACAAAATATCGGCACATGAAGTTTTATGAAGGCATGAAAGGCGGCATTTTATGTTGATTACTTTTTTATATTACGTTAAAAACACTTTATTATTAATACGTAATAACAAAATTGGTTTCATAATTATGTCAGTACTATACTTAAATTAAGAAAACAAATATTTACATTTTAAAAACCAATTCGTCGCAGCACGTCTATTACTTCACAAAGCATTCAATTAACAATAATTGTTTTTTACCATTTTTCTATATACTGACGTCTCAATGACGTCTAAAAATGTTAAAATACTGACCCATTACCCATTGAAGAGAGAGGCATCTAGTAGTAGTTTTATAAAACTTTATCGTGTTACATTAACATGCAATCGGTTTTATCAGTAACTATGGTTACTTGGACGTACGACCCAATATTTTTTACGTAGCTGTAGTTACGTGGATAGGATAAAATTTAGAATAGCATTTTGAAATCCATACTAGGGGGTTGCTCTGAACGCGTATTATCCACCTACACCCTTCACACTTCACAGGGTATGCTATTCTAAATCCAACCCCGTGGATGTTCAAGTGGCTATAGGATAACTAGATAGGCTACTTCGTATAGTGATATCTCAAATACGGCTGATTTAAATAACTTTAGTACGTGGTGAAGCAGCGGACACTAAGTATAATTATGTAACGATCAATATCTCTGGTAATTGTATATCACGTGGACGAGATAGATAAGACTGCGTATCGGCTCGGGGAAGTACCCTCCGCTACTACTAGCCTACGTCAAAATATGTCGTTGTAGATCAAAGTCGTCTCGTGTGCAGAGTGGAAAACTTTATAATCGTTTTCCGTTTCTTCTATTTTTAAGTTGGTCTGTGCCGTTAATCATGTACGCTAAGTGGTCAATTAGTAGACAATTCTTAGCTATATTACATGTTTGTTTTATGTGAGAGGTCAGTAAACAAGCACGTTACTCTTCTGATTATAAGAGATAATCTATAGTCATAGACACCATAGATGTTACAGGTGCGACGCTGAAATGTGGACGCTATGTTAGGCCTATTGTGCAAGTGTACCAGGTACCCTACCCTGCTGGCTGGAACACAACAGAAAAGCACTCTATCACCAGTGGTCTTATTAGTGATGACCTATATTGTAACCAGTGCTAGTCCATCACGACCTGCCTGGCAGAGAGGCAGATGGTCCATTTTAATAAGCGGTAATTCTGCTTTGGAGTAACTTGCTCGGGTATGGATCCGCCGCCTTACCTATTGCTGGCGTTATATTGGCTATCATGTCCGGAGTGTAGGTAGCTGATAGACTCGCACATTGGGCCAGATATTCCGGTCGCAGAACAGTGACTCACCTGTAACATCTATAGTGTCTCTAGGTCACGGTTGTCTCTTTATAGTAGGAGACCTGTTGCTTGTTAGCTGACTAATATTAAAAAGTCATCGTCAATAGACATGTTCAAAAATAAAATGAGTCAACTCTATCACACATAGGTACTCTGCAAAATCTAATCATGTATATACTCCGTATTTTACAAAAGTGAGATAACTAAACAAAAATCTGCGTACCGATAAAAGAATAGTAAGAAAGTGGTTTTTTCGACGATAACAATCTGTGTACATACATATATATCTAAGGTATATCAAAGGCAAAACTGATTGACTGATGTATTAGTATTAACGCAAAGGCCAAACGCTTAGGACTAGTAACTTAAAATTTCGCATACGCATATATAACACAAGCGTGAGACAGGATAGTGTCAATATTTTTTTTGGTGAAATAGCCAACCTAAGATTGAATGATTTTTTTATTCCTTGGACATTCTCTTAAAACGTTGGCATTCACAAATAAGGATTTTTCACAATTCAACCCTTTAGAGGATGAAATAGGGGATAAAACTTGTACAAAACTTTTTATTCCTTAGACATTGTTATGACCAAGTCACGATATGCGGCTCCCTATTGGGGGTGATACACTGCTTGATGGGGATCGGAAGATCGAGCGCCGCCGGGCAGTGAACGTGTGCGAAAGCGTTGCCACTGCCCCGGTACCCGTCGAAGGGGAGGACACCGTGTGGGTTTAGTCTGTAGGAGTCCGACATAAAGCGCTACTTTCACACGTAAAAAAGTCTCGAAGATGCGGTGTAAAAGTGATACGGGTTGGCTAATATTTTTTTAATATTAAAAAAAATAGATTAAGTAAAATATAGTGTGTGTTTTGTTTTTGTCAAATATATAAAAAAGACGCAATGGATTTTCACCAACTGCCAAGGATGAAAACAATTCAATATTTGAATACTCGTCCTTTCAGGACCTCAGGTTTATGTAGAAAATATGGAAGAGACAACATTAGTTGTTCTTATTTATCCAATGCAAAAATTTAAAGCAAAGAGAATGTAATCACTACATTTTAAGAGACGGGACTTAGTGCTTTAAATAACAATCAGGGGGGTTAGAATGTGCACTCTCGTCTCGGCGCGATCGCGTCGTTTCGCTTGGACGATGCGTTTTGTTTCAAAACGTTATCGTTTTTTATAAAGCTAGAACAATCATAACTTGAAGCGATATCGTGTAAACGAAGGGTAATTACCGAATTTGTATGAAAAAACAAAATTTTGTCTATGACGACACGACTTAAAACAAGTCAATATCAAATTTGTTATTTGTTAATTGTCAGACGTCTAACGTCTATCGCCGACGTCACGTTTTGTTTGGCACGAACCTTCTACGCTTTTTGAGTTTGACATTTATAAGCGGCCCGAAACGAACGTTCGTTTCAAGACGACGGTGGTTCATTCTAACCCCCCCGTTTACATGATACTATGTTACCAAAGAAACGTCAAAAGTAACGTAAACATCAGTTTTGTCACAAGTACCAATCTCACAGATAAAATAGGGCTAATGAGCCTGGTATTCATTTTTATCGATAATGAAAATATATACAAGCAATAGGTGCTGGTGGCATACAAATTACGTTCTCGTAAATTTATTTTATCCGTATTAGATCGGACTTGTGTTCACTTTTGAATCCAACGTATGAACCAAGTTGGACAAATATGATCACAAAAGTGTAATGAAAGACTTATCCATGTATATTTAATATATTTACACAGAAATAACGAAATATTGACAATTTATCACAGACGAGACACTTGTAAGAGAAAAATATTTAAGATGCAAAATGCATTTTTTTTTATTATTTCAGTTTCAATTTTTTTCAAAGCATTTATAATTTTTTTCGAAACAAGCTATCACTTCGGCTTCCAATTTATTTTTGCAGTCGAAAAAGAAAAAAAACACAAAATTGTTATCACATTTTCCGTACAGTATTTAAATGTGACACGATTCTAAAATCTATTGCCGGATTATAACACAGCCTCTCAGAAGATCTGAGAAATAAAATTCAACGATTTTTCCATCTTACTCATGTTTCTAAAACATAATTATTATTAATATATGAAGCAACTGTGAACTTCTAACATTTTATGTAATTAATAATTTATTTAATTTACTTAAAGGTCCAACATGTAATCGGGTAATTTGTTATAAAAAAGTATACATTTGCCACTAAGTATTTTTACATGAAGACGATATATACAACATTGGCCACTAATTATTTTGACATGGAGACGATACAATATATGCACCGCAAGATTGGTTTTGTTCATTGTGTTTACAGAGTGTGGGTATATCACAAGTTCTCTTAAAACGAACTTATGAAGTTATGTTCTTGTCGACGTAACTTCAATAACAATATCTATTTCTTTAACTCTTTCTACGTGGGGAAAGAAATGGATATAAGAAAACAATTAACAAAATTATAATGTCAAAGAATTTGTTATAAAGTAAATTCTCTATCATTATTTTGTTATATTGAAATTATTTACTCAATAATTATTAAAATTAATTTACTATCATTATATCTAATATGTATCTATGTTCCACGACAGCTTTAATCTGTGTTTGTAACTTTTCAAAACTGTGTCGGCTGTTGTAAGCTTAGCATGAATATGACAAATTATTTCTAGCAATAATTTGTTAGAAACATGAATTCTCATAATGGCAACACCGCCGCCATTACCTATAAAGTGATCCATATCGGAGGTGGCCATTACGTGTTGGATCGTGAAACAAGAAGGGCCTTACAGATTGGGGCCTTAGGACTAAGCGCCTAACATTTGTGTAATGAGTAAGACAGTGTCTAATTAAGTGTGCTAAGGTAAGCCTAAAATGTTCAGTTGTGATGATGTGAGTTGAATATATGTTTTAGATCATAAATATGTTTCATTTTCTGAGTCTTACAGTTCAGAAGTGGGATATAGCCGGGCTAAAAATCTACCTCGGTTTAAAGATCTTACGTCCACGTAAAGGTTAATTTTCGTTTTTAAATAAATTGTAATCATGGTACGTTATTTCAAATATAAAAGACTAAGTTTCATTTAAAATACGATTTAGTTGAAAGTTAACGGCGATTAGCAATGTTGCGCTTGTGTGCAAAATAATTTGTGTTTTATTTCGTTTTCAACTCGATCATTTTTCTATATAGAAAGTTATAAGCAACAACAATTATAAGTCGCATATCGGGATCAGTTATAGCTGATAATGTTAATACTCAATTGCGTGGTTTGTATGCTCCATTAACATAGGACATTAATAAATGTATTTTCGTTTTTAATTGTAATGAATACTGAGAGTATACTAAAAGTTTAATTTACATATTCTGTACAGAGTACCGAATAGTATAACAGTTCGTTAGAGCATCATGGTTGTCCGTTACATAATCACTTTGACTACTGGCATTAGAACAGTATACGCGAAATAGCAAAAAAAATACTCAAAAATATGAAATCTTGCAGGTACTTTTGAAAATGGTAAAAACGGATAAAAATGAATAACTAGATTAATTTTAACTGTGTTTTCGATATGAAAGTGTAATGTTTAGTCTAACTAAAGAAAGTGAAATATATAAAATCACAGAGGAGTTCCTTTAGTTCCAATTTTTGTTTTTCAAAAACGATTGAAACCAATTTTAATGTACCTCGAATTTTAAACAGTGTTAAAATGCAATCGTGAAGGTACTTCAAAAAAAATTAAATACGGATAAATATGACCGGCAGGAAGAATTTAAACTATGTTTTAAGAGAAAGATATATTTTTAGCAAAAAAAAAGAGAATTTAAAAGTATGAATCCACTAAAGCAAATACAAAAACGTTGAAACTCTGCTCAGATATTAAGCTGCAATTTTCATCGACTGATTATGGTAGTTATTGTTTTATCAATTTCAAAGTTCTAGCAAATGAGATTTGTAAACATCAATTGCATGCAACATGCCCTGTTCAGAATTTTTTAATATCATGCAAGCAAGAACGGCAAGAACAAAAAAAAGGGATGTATACTCTGCTAGTATAAGGAATAAAAACAATCTTGCTGCACCAATACAGCTCGGCTCCACCGATTGAGATATTATATATTTCTTGGCTAATGTAAAAGTTTTTTACATTAAACTATATTCCCATTGCAATAGACGAGGCTGAGGCAAAGTCTGCAATTGAGAGTTCTTGCTTGACCATCGAACCTCTTTATATATCACAACTAGCTGACCCAGCAGACGTTGTTCTGCTACTTTTTTTTAATGTGATTTTAGTAAAAAAAAAATGGGGTGAGTCGTCCTTGCCACTTAGGGATATGAAAAATAGATGTTGGCCGATTCTCAGACCTACTCAATATGCTCACCAAATTTCATGATAATCAGTCAAGCCGTTTCGGAGCAGTACGGGAACGAACATTGACATGAGAATTTTATATATAGGAAGATATAGACAGTATAAAATATGATAATGACGTACGTTTTTTTAAAAAAAAAAACGTTTTTCCTGTGAGGCACAAATGCAGCCTATGATGTATATACTTTCACTTAACGCCTATCAAGAGAAGTTCTTGTGGACACATGCTTTTGTGATTATTTTTCAGTTTCAGGGAAATGGATCCAGTCTAAATATATGATGCTTATAGATCGCTCGAAAAACGAATCTATCTTAGACGGTGCAGTAACAGCAATGCCAGAGGATTCAAATATTCGACGGTTGTGCGTTAGCAGTGCTCGACATAGAGGGTAACGGAATCGTACAGTTTTCTTAGACAACAGTATCTTTTGGATATAACGGACACTCTAAATTGAAGGGTAAGCCAATACACGACATGCATCTTGCTCAAGTGAGGGGTCGCTATGACGCGAGGGGTTTATTCATCTGCAAGCAACAAATACATTTGACATAACGGGTTGCGCAGTCGCGGCAAGGCACTTAGCGGTCACGTCAAAATGAGGGGTCGCACAGACGCGAGGGCTTTAGTCACCTAGAAGCGAATTTAATATAACGGGTCGCGCAAACGCGGCGGGTCAATCGAACGTGAATGGTTACGGCTCAGGTACGTCTAATCACTGACGCAACAGGGCGTGTTGTGTCAAACACAAATGGATCGAACACGCACAGGGTGGTTAGTCACTGATTGGCCAGAAGCAACGGATACATCTAACGTAGTGGTACATCTAAAGAAAAGTGAGCAAGATTAATCGCATGTATGGAATCAAAGCTTTGAGTCCAACGCATACAAGATTAAGGATGTTTGAGAATATCGAAATCTTTGTACCGACTGATATATGTAATTTACAGATTAACTTAGAAACAATGCAAAGCTGTAGTAAAAAGTGTAATATTAAGTTGTGTATATTTATGCGTTGTCGGTAAAAACATGATCAAAGTAAAAAGTTGCGTTTCACCGATAACGTGTTCTATTGACGCTCTTAACCTTTATTCAATACATTTATTCAGACGTCAAGATTTAATTTTAAAAAAGAAGCCACCGGCCACAAGCAGAGATTACTCAACCGCTGCGGGTAACTCTGATGTGACTGATCACTTGCACACATGGAGTAGGACAAAGGTAGTGAATTGCCTTAGTCAGGTTTGAACGAGTTAAGTTCTCACGACTGGTTTAGGCGTAACAAGTCGACAAATAGGTGCCCTGTGGTAATGAGATGTTGTCCAACATACTATAAGTCACGTTATCGGGACTTGACACACAATCAGGCTTGCGTCGCAGTAACGGTCCTAGTATAATATTATGACTAGTCACAAACACGAACAAATAAAGTTTGTGGTGGAACAAGTTTAGCAGGGCTAAGGTACACAAGTTAAAAAATCTCTGCCTGGCTGTTGTCTATTGTCTGTCTAAAATATTTTTTATTGTGTCTATTTATTCGACATGATGATGTGTATTAGTATCGCTTT
This sequence comes from Calephelis nemesis, assembly GCA_002245505.1. Lineage (NCBI taxonomy): Eukaryota > Metazoa > Arthropoda > Insecta > Lepidoptera > Riodinidae > Calephelis > Calephelis nemesis. The sequence goes on from NJDD01001044.1 coordinate 186,741, forward strand.
TATTGCATTAGGTAAATCTCTTATCAAAACATATTATAAAACCAAGTCCCCGCCACGTCTCCCTGTCTGTTCGCGATTTACTCGAAAAGTACTGAACGTATTTTTATTCGGTTTTCAACAAAAGATAGACCAATTATTGAGGAAGGTTTTAAGGCATAGTAAGTTTATGTTTTGTACAAACCAACGATATCACAACGATATTAGTTCAATAGGTCGGCAAAAAAATAAGCCGATCGGGAGCTTTCCTCGGAAACGCTGGCAAAAACTTTTGAGTTTTAAAAAAGCAATATATGGTAGGATTTTTTCCTCTTCGATAGATCTCAAAAAAAATAAGCGGTGGTATATGTCTATCTTTAAAGAAAAACCCACAGTAACCGTTTTTTTGCGTTTACATAAAACAGTAAAATGAAGGGTTACTTTTGAACATATTTTTAACAATACAGTACTAACCCTTAATCAAATAAATCTGTTAGATACGTTAAGCGTGTAGTTTAGATCAAAATTTCCTTTTACACTATCAGAAAAAAAAATAACTAATGAGTTATCAAAAAGTTAAAATCTCCTGGCGCAAAATTAAATATCGTTGTACCGTAGCAAAGACATGCGCGCTTACTGCATT
>NJDD01001045.1:20011-32946 GCA_002245505.1 Calephelis nemesis
GTGGCCGTTAATCTAGTGGGTTCCAAGAATAAATTCTGTAAGTTATATGATTTAAACATATTGAGAAATCTACAAGACAGGGAAGATTTTTCCAATATATTAATATTTATTTATTTGACACATTTGATTTTATTTAACATTAATAGTTATTTGACAGCGCCCTCTACCGCAGAAGTTCAGTTATCTATCATGTTGGTCCGGGCCCGCTGACTAAAATAGATCACCTGCCCCTCTGCCAGACACGTCGTAAGAGGCGAGCTCAGGTAAAAAAGGTAATTGTCAACAAGATCACTGGTGATACAGTGGTGTGCAGCAACTTCCCTGGGTAGTTATCCGCTGCCTTACCCATTCGGAGTATATTCGGATTCGGAGGGTAGGGAGGCCAGTAGATTTGCACAATAGGTCTTACATTCCGTCCATAGAACAGCAAAGCATCTGTAACATCAATGGTATCTATAGGCCATGATTATCTGTTATCATTAAGATAGCCGAGTGCTCGTTCGCTGACTTCTCACATGAAAAAGAGTAACTATCCAGAGGCCAACTCAAAAGTACACATAGTAAGATGTTTTTTATTTCCTGTCAGTGCTTAGGTAAATTTATCGATAAAATACATAAATACCTACATACTATACCAGTATACTATTATTTTAATACTCGTATTATATATATAGTATTCGGGATAAATAAATAAAAATATCGATTATATAGATTTGCACATTAGTCCATCACTAGCTGTATGCAAACGAAAGTGATAGCTTGAAAATCACATGTGTAAGAGATATAAACCCACATATTCTAACAATGACTGACCAGTATATGATGAACTCCGATAAACATCAAATAATTCAAAAAGTAATTATGAATGTTATTACAGGTGCAAGTAGAAAAGCTGCCAATCATTTATTTTCTTTGTCGAAATAATCTGAAATTTTAGAGATTATGGATATTACCGCATTTTCGGTTGATGTGCCCTGTCGAAAACCGTATTGAGATCCTGATAGCATGTTAAATTTAGTAAGATACTTTAATAGCCTATTATTAAATAAATATTTTCTTTTTTTTATGTTATAGGAAGGCAAACAAGCTCACGGATTTCCTGATGGTAAGAAATTCACGCCGCCTAGAAACACCAAAGGTGGTAATGGTGCGTTGCCAACCTGAGGTCGGGATGTTAGACCTCGAGCAAAAGTAAGTTTACCGGCTACCTTACCCTCCGAACCGGAACACGTCATGACGTTATGGCGGCAGGAATAGTTAAGGCGGTGGTACCAATCCGGGCGAGTCGCTGACTCTACCACCTAGTCGGATGTCACGGTTTTAGTGTACTTCGTACGAAACTTTAGCGTTAAAATACCATATTGCTCTTGTCTTAACAGTAATATCATGATCTTTGGTCACTTTGGGCGCGCGGGGTGCCTCGCGGAAATCCGCTTCGATGCGCCCCGGCTCAGTGGGCGTTGCGCCATACAAAATATATGCAAGCGATCTAGGCGGATTATTGCGCTGCGATGCGCCCCGTCCCGGCCCGTCCAACTGCGCGCTATCCTTTATAAGTAAATATTATTGACATTGTATGTGTACCTATGCTTTATTGGTGATAATATTAGTTAGGTATATCATTGTTTAAATTATTTTTTTGTTAGGACATGTAATAATTAAAGAAAAAGAGCACTTTTGCCAACCTTACTACGGTGAAAAATGAAATAGCCGAAACAGTTGTATGTAAGTTTAAATAATGAGCTAGCACGGATGTCCCGATGCCACAATTATACAAGAGACACGAAGCAAAGTTGAGAGACAAGGTTACGATCTCATAGACGGTAGGTATACCGAGTTTCGATAATTTTAAGCACTCCTTTTATAACGCGAAGCATAAATCAGCGGGAGTATCGAGAATAACTTTTTCATCTGCAGTCAAGAACAATGTGAATTTAATCAAATTGTTAAATGCACTTCGTAAAAATGTAACTTATCCAAGGGACCTATGCCTAAGAAACGTAAGGTCGGTAATAAATGAAGGGCACTATGTAAGACATGTACAACTGAGGTTACTTGATGAACACATAAATATGGGGCATGCAATCGACGTTTGGCACATGGCTATAAAGATGATGCATATTCCATAAAAAATATTTTCATTAAACAAATGTTTATTATTTTACTTCATTATATTGCACTAATCGCTTGCGCCCATTTTATTACAATCAAGATCGTTGTCGGATCATTTAACAGTGCTGATTTATATTGTAGACGTTCATTTGTTTTACACGATCATCTTATCCCCGTGGTCCAACCAGTTGGACATAATTTCAACGTTGTACCATGGGTCATAATCATAAATATATAAAAAAAGAGTTGAACTAAGGGTAACATAAATAAGAATATACAAGCATAAGTAATGGGTAACTTTACTTCTCTGTAGTACAACAAGTCAGACAGACATTGTAGTTGGACCATGGGTCTGCGTCAGTGAGACTTTATCACTCAGCTTTCTCTACCTAGCAACTAGGGAATTTGGCGTGAAGATATGTACAATAAAAATTGAAATACAAAAAATCTAATTTTATTACAGAGCATTACAAAATTTTATTGACATGTTTAAATAAAATTTATAACAGATGTATGTGGTACAAAAGCATACAAGGTAAACTTCCTCCTTGGTTTAATTTTGGTGTCCATAGAAATTATGTTAAGTTAGCACTAAGACTACATTCTGGACATTATCCATTGGCAAATTTTGCATAATATTTAATGAAGAAAGGAAAAAAAACACCTAAGCTAATTGTGAACATAGCAATAAGGTTTTGTTGGAATGTTCAACACTTGCTGATGGAATGTACTGGTGCAAGAATTTAAACTTAACCAAAAAAGTGCAGGTTTGATACAGGAACTATTGACATGTCTGAACACCAAATTGACAAAAAAAATATTGTTAAATAATTAAGTATTTAATTTTTGTATATTTCAAATACATTTTTTTTCTGTATACAGGTCAAGTGTGATTGGGTATGAGGGGGTGGACATGTCTCACAACTAAACCCCTTTAAAACCTATGATAAAAACAAATCCTAAGTACATGCATATGGAATTTCAAAAATGTTATTGGTTATCTATAGACATGCTGGTTTATCTATAAATTTTGTTACTTATTTTCTAACTGTAAGTACAATGGCATTCTGCCACTTTTCTGCTTTTGTCTCTTGTGAACCTTAAGTTGATGTTTCATCATTTGCTTTCTATAACCAAAAGCTTTACCACAGATATTACAGACATGGTCTTTTATACCAGTATGGTCTACTTTAAAATGTACATCTAAATCTCGTTTTGTATAAAAGCCCCTTCCACAGGATGCACATTTATAATCATGACCAACTTGGTGAGTAAACATATGCCTGTTAAGATTACTTTTGTTGACAAAACGAGCTGGACACTGAGTACATTGATAAGGTTTTTCTCCAGTATGTGATCTCATGTGCATTTTTACTGACTCACTGAATCTACCTCTATATGGACACAAGGAACATTTAAAAGGAAGATCATGAAAATGAGTAACTCTATGCCTTGTAAACTGCCCCTGTATTATAAACTTTTTCCCACATATATCACAAATATATGGAGTCTCTAACTTATGTAAAGCCAAATGTTTCTTATAATACAATGTTGTGTATGAATTTTTACATATGGGACAAGTTTGCCTCATATTTTCATGTTCTTGTGTTAATCTATGATCACTGAATTCCGTGAAGTTGTCAAAATTTAAATTACACTTTTTACAGTAAAATGATTTAGGTTTCGGTTCACTTCCTTCATAACAATCATCGCTGAAAGAAAAATCATTTTCAGAATGGTCAGTTTGTTGATTTAAAATATCATTAGTTTGTTGAGCTGTTTTTCTAAATAATATTGCACCCTGAAGTAAAGAGTAACAAGATTCACACAAATGTTTAGGATATTTATCATCCACACTAATTTCAATTCCACCAAACATTGCCAATGCCTCTGTTAAATCTGGATTACCAAAAATAACTATGTCCCCATGTTTCAAACATACTCTGCAAGTAGATGGAAACTCTTCACTCTTCTCTTCTTTAATTTTTCTGTGTTCATTGTGTTCCGAGTTACAAAATTTTCTCTTACTTTGGAATTTGCAGTGTAGCATTTTCAAAAGCATAAAATGACCCACCATTGTCAGGTATTTTTTACAATCAGTGTTGACCAGTCCACGACACAGAACTTGAGTATTGTAGTCTTTGCACAGAACAGAACCATCAAATAAGAGAAAACCAACTACCAAAGAATAGAAGTACCTACTGTCTAGCAGAAGAGAACAAACAATCTCATCCAGTATATTTATATTATTATTTGGGAAAAATAGGTACTCCTTGCGTCTCGCACTTAATGTATGTGTGGGTTCTGCAAGGCTAGTGGTGGGCTACTGTACCTATACATATAATATATTCTTATTTATGGGCTACAGGTTACTATCATGGTTGGAGTAGTTGGTAGATTAGGTATATTATTATAAATTTGTTCATAGGAATGGTTACAAACTAATTTCAGATTGAAAATTGATGGAACTGTGAAGTGTAAATCATTATATATTAATTTGAAGGAACGTTATACCTAGATTTTTAATTTAGGCAGGTAGGTACTTGAGTTAGACCATAAAACCACAGCGAAGAATTATTATAAGAATATGAATTTTTATGAATCAACGTAAAAATGATTTTAGTCTCTTTGCAAGCCATTTATTGTAAATATAAAAATAAGCAACCGCAGAGTGACAACTGACACATATGATTGTTGTTTTTTTTTAATTTTTTTTAAGTTTATTTGCCCCATTCTTGGGCCGGCTAAGCCCTTTAGGCCATGCTGCCACATCTACGTATAAATTATTTCTTCATTAGTTATATTATGTCTTCCATATTAATTATTTTTATACAGACATTAGTCACTTTAGGCCATGCTGCCACGTCTTCCGTAATAATAAATTCTTTTTCGTATTAAAATTTTAAATTCATTTCTTCAGTTTCTGACCATATTGTCCTCCCCTTTTTAAAAGTCATTTCCTTCACAAAGACAAAAGTTGTTTGAGTCCTTCAATACGTCTTTAGTTTTAATTTTGTGAAGTTTACATATTATGTTTCTCCGTTAATTTGTTTTTTAATACGTCACATCCTTGAATTACGATTATTTTCACACAAATTATAAAACAAAAATTCTGAACACTAAAATCATTTTCTTTCATGTTGGCGCCAAAACTTCTACGACAGTGCAAAAAGTATTTTCATTATTCTTTTTTTTTACCTCTATATTTTATATTATGTAATAAACACATATCTTCATATTAATTCATGTCTTTTTCTAATTTCGTCTTCAATTTTCTTTCTTGTTCAGGCCTCTGCCTCTTCTGTCGTGATAAAACACTACAATAATTCAATTCAATTCAATTCAACTTTATTTAATTTACAAATTGTACATTTTTATATTATATTACACATTTTTAGCTTAATGATTGGAAGGAACCCTCGAAAAGCGCGCCTTCCCCCTCCGACTGTTCCCGCAAACAGTTTTTTTTTAATTTTTTTTAAGTTTATTTGCCCCATTCTGGGGCCGGCTAGGACCTTTAGGCCATGCTGCCACGTCTTTCGTATTAATTCTTATAGTCATTAGTCACATGTCTTCCGTATCAATTAATTCTTATGCAGTCATTAGTCACTATTTACAAAGTTACGTCAGGTTCTTGAGTAAAGCGGTGGTCACTTTAGACAAACTCATTTTAGGAGATTCTGTGGCAGCGAGGAAATTCACGATATACTGTATTTCTTCATGATTATTTCATTTGTGCACTTGCACTGAACAAAACTAAACTAATTCTTACCTAAATTAACTAATTTTACTTAGTTGCTATGTTAGTTATTGCTATTGCTTAGTTTCTCTAATGTTGCTTTAATAAAAAACCTTTACCAACGAAATATTTTACTTATGATTTACACTAAATTTAATAATTGTGAAAAAATTACGACCATCTGCATTCACGATTTAGACACGAAACACCCTTTTTTAGTGGGTGGGTGGGTAGGTTACTTAGTCTACATTTGCCTCTTACTGGGACCTCAACAGCGGCTTTAGGCCAATCTGCCATGTCTTCGGTATATGTACATGTTTTAAAAAAAATTATGAGCTTTTCAAATTATTTTATGATCTTAATTTTCCACTAATTAAAATGACGAAAAGTTTAAATCAAGAAAATAAATGTAAAGCAACTTGGAATATAATTAAAGATAATGTCAATGCAAAGTAAAAATACTACTCAAATCAAACATAATAATAACAATATAATATTCCTTTCTGCTACTGATGCAAGTGGGATATTTAAAATAATAAAATCGTTAAATAATACTCATCCAGTGGGATAGGACGATATTCGCACAGGCATAGTAAAAAAAGGTGACCGATATATAAGGTCTTTTCAAATTAGTACTCGAAATTTTGCCTGGATATTCTGAATATTTAACTGAATCAGTAAAAAATATTGAAAAAAAATGGACGTAAAATAAATAAAATATAGCAATATAAAAACTGACTATTCAAGCGCTCAAGTTCAATGACCGCAAGACGACGCGCAGCTGACGACAGTGTACCTACCTTACCTAGCTTATGGCTATAGGTACGAGTTTTTCGTACAGATTTTACCTAGTACGTATTTTCTATGAAGTTGGCACTGTGGACTAATTAAATTAATTTTATCATTACATTTCACAGTTGCGAAAAAGGTAATAAATAGGATAAGTACCAAATAACGTCGATAGGCAAATTCGAGACCGCAACAAATAACATATTAATTAATTAAAGTACCTCACTTATAGTAAATTTAGAAGTGCTACAATTTTTTAATCAAACTTGTTTACAATAATAATTTACATACCTATTCCCATTACTTACATCCTATGTTGAACATATCCACCATTAATTCACAAGTTAGCACACTTATTGATATGTCTGAATGTAAATACCTAGGATATCTTTTTCACTTTTTACCTTTACACAGGTTAGTGACCTGTGTAAAGGTAAAAAGTGACATTCGTCTTTAACTACACTTCAATTGTAAGGTAGGTGATATGAAGTTCACATTTCCTGTAAGTCAAATTTGTCAAAGAATATAGCACTACCACTTGTGAAAAAGCAGCAGGGCGTCAGGTCTGGTGATCAGGCTGGCGGCTATAGCAACCCTCGGCCTAATCAACATTCGCTATTGGAAAGGTACCTATTTACTCACGAACACATCATGTAAGTTAAATTGAGCATTCGCAATAAAAAAAATTAACACACCTCATCCGCGACCAAACGTCGACTGATCAACTAATTTAAAAATAATAATTTGTAAATAGCAGGATCGGGAAATAAGGGCCACCACACACAGCCAAAGGTCGTTTAAGGAATTCCGTTTCGAAGAAATCGAAACAAAAATTTACCCTTACAAATTCACTCAACTTCCTTGGATTTGTTTGGCAGGTATTACAAAGCAAATCTTTGTAATTTTGTTACGGAATTCCTTTTCAAAATATTTTAAACATCTATGAGATTTATAAAAATCTATGAAAACGGAAAAGTTCCAAATGAAGGTATGTTCGTAGTAACATACCTAAATTTGGAAGTTTTTCGTATGGAATTTGAGTAGATTTGTAGGGGCGAAAATTTAGTTTCGAAATTCTGAAACGGGATTGTGCAAAAGGGAATCCGCATGTATGTCACCTATGAACTTTGTGATGTGCGGCGGCCCTAAACATCGCTCGGTCGCTTCTTGCAAGTTGCGACTTGCTCGCGCCATGGCCTTGGAGACATGTAACACACGTTTCGTGCAGTAACATCTATCTAGGTACTTTAAAAATAAGGTACTCTGTGCTACTTATGTTTTTGCCGCCACGCCGCGAGCCGATCAAAAGTATCTACCTAATTAATAAAACTACCTATTCAATTTTTATGAATAGTAATTGTTTGTTATTAATGAAAATTTTTATTTATACAATTTAAATAACTACAAGCAAAATGCCCTCAGGAATGTAGGTAAAATGTTATTTTTATTCAAGCTGTGTTTGAATAGTTTTTCATGACTTACCTAGTACCTAACAGTTGTTGTACCTATTAAACTAATAATAACATACCAACTAGACCCAGATGTTAAGTTATTTTAACCGATTACGATTTTGATTAAAAATTGTTAGGCAGGCAGGTGTAACCTATGTAGGTTTTTTTTTAAACAATCTAACATGAAACACCTAGTTGTTATTGTTTATACCACAAGTTATCAATCAAAATTTCTAACCTGAAGGTAAATATTACATTGCAGGTATGTACCTACGCGTCGTTGGATTACAGAGTCACGGCGAGCGTATTCGTACACTGTGATCAGCTGACATCGTTCGTCGACCTCAAGCGTTTTATCGACATTAAATATTTTTGGTCTTTTATTTATTTTTCGTTTTAGATTTTTTTCATTATTTTTTACGTTATCAGACACGCATTCCGAGCCCATGGCTGAAATATCGTTAATTAATTTGAGAAAGCCCTGTATTAGTTTCCCACGTGTTATCATTTAATTAAAATTGTAACAGTTTATCTAAATTTAAAACCGATTATCGCTGTATTCTTAGATTTGAGCAAGGCTTTCGATTGGGTGAAACATTCCAAATTGCTCAGTAAACTTGAAAAGTAAGGAGTCCGAGGGAATGCGTGGCTTTGAATACGAAGTTGTCTCCAAAACAGGAAATAATATACTGAGATTATTAAAATAGTTAAACGGAAACTAGTAATTAATTAAAGTAAGTAAAATAGCTAAACGGAGTTAAAATAACACAGTGTTCAAAATTTCGTGTGAATGAATTCGGAGTGCCACATTGCAGAATTCTGGGGCCATTATTGTTTCTTATTTATATAAACCACCTCCCAAAAGTGACAAAGCATCCACATATATTATATGGTGATGACACAACTCTACTCATAAAATGTGAAAAAGTCAATCATTACGAAAATAAAATCATAGAAACACTGGTAAGAATAAATACCTAATTGGCTAAATGAAAATAATTTGAACATAAACATTGAAAAAACTAAACTGTTGCAATTCACTAATAAACATATGAATAAGATAGCTATTGAAATAAAATGTGAGGGCAAGGTTATTGAGGTTTTTTTTTTGAATGACTAATGTGTTGTCAATCTCGCGGTTTTTACAACTTCACCGGGCTTTACCGTTGTTGAGGGATAGGCTCTATGAAACTTTTAAGTGTAATATTTGTCCGCTATTGCAACTGGAAGTCACATATAATATATATGATATCTACAAAATTATTTTGTTTATGCGCTTAGGCGATAACGTCAAATAGTGTCCAAGCATATGCGTAAACGTATGCTTACTGCATGTCATGGCTATGCAAGTGCCTATTCTATGGCCTATTTGCAGGGATTAACTTTACATGGTAGGATGAGAGTATCAATTGCCAAATGTCTCGATCCTTGCAGACCTGTAGGGTTACTCTTGAAACTCGATGTCATGCGAATTGGAAATTGGAATCGTAAATATGTCACTTTAGGTACTTTTGATCATAATACCTTTTACCTCTAAGAAAATTATTCCTTGTAACTATCATATCTTTCTACCTAATCCAAGTATTAATATTTATAGAATTGATTCAACACGTCAATATCTGTTTTTGCAAACTTTATTTAATATTTTTTTGTTATAAAGGTAGCTATTTACAGCTTGTCAGAATAGAGTAGAAACCCAAAATTAAAAGAAAACATAATTAGATTAGAATGTGAGGTACAAAACTCACATTTTAAAATAAATCGAGTTTTATAATTTTTGTGTCTCGTCGTGTGTCAGTTTTATCCATTGACCTCTAACTATAGTTTTATCGCATTTAGCAAATAAATTTAAATCCCACGCACAGGGCAAGTGCTAAAAAAATAAAAAAATAAAAATTCGATGCAAGAAACGAAAGTTATGTCCATTCTAAAAAATGTGAATTTCATCGGTGATGAACTCATTTGGTGGGTACTCAGAATTGTGTATCTGTAGGACATAACTACCCGCGTTAACGGGTTAGAAAGGAATTAAAAATTTCGCCACGGGACTTGAATCCTCAGTAGCTCAATTGGTTAGAGCATTCGTCGGCTTGAGACGAAAGGTTACAGGTTCAAATCCTGTCTGGGGCGAAATTTTTTCTTTCTTTAAGATTTATAGAAATTTAAATGTCATGTGATTTCCAAAAAGAGAGGTCTCAGTAAAATTTGATAAGGTTTTACTCTAGAACTCAATGTTTTATAATAAATCCCTATCAATAAAATGAAAACTAAACTCTTAGGACTTAAATAATTAATAAATGATTTTTAGTTAACTTTTATCATAATTCTGGCAACACTGATTCGGAATTCAAGATTTTTTTCGAGTTCGGATTTGGTTTTTTGAAATTTGATTCTTTTCATTTTTGCATGTTGCAAAGCAGCAAAGCATGTTGACTGTGATTGGTAATAAAATTGGTAACGTGGTGGAAATGAAAAAATTTGGTTGTCAGAGCGACTCATCACAACTCGTAATTCGTATAAATCTCATTATTTGTGTTAGTTTACTATTTATTTTTATTTGTATTAATGATTAAAAGTTAAGGGTTTTGTATGGATTGGTCATTAACAATATTGTTTTTATAAAATATATAACAAAAAATGGTGACGTACGCTGTAGAAACTGAAATCTAGAGGGTCGGGATATGATCAGTGTGAACTCCCATGTAACTTGAAAAAGTGCAATAAAATTGGAAATTACTAAAAGGAACTGTGGTGAGTTTGTAAACAAGTAACTTTTGAAAGTTGTAACATTTGGAAGGTTATGTTTCCGGAATATTAATTCTACTATTAAACCAAATTGAAATAGATATATTGTTATATAAATTACAATGTATATATATTTAAATACATTTATCAGTTTGTGATTGCATTTCAAAAAAAAATCTCGCTGGGGTTATGTTACATATCGAGCATGGCGTTGCGTGGTATTTACGTATGCAATTTTTTTTTACATGAACAATAATTTAGAACCCACTTACTACTATTGAATACATATTTAAATAATTCAATAATGGTCTCGGCTATTGCCTGACATTGTTTTTGCCACTTCAATTGCCACGTCGGTATTTGATCTTATAGTGTGTACGTAAATACTTGTAAATTTTGGAATCAAATTCTATGACTTAGAAATTCGAGTACCTAGTTTAAATTTTTAGTTATATATAATTTATAGGTTTTGATGAAGGGATACGTTTTTGTATGTTATGATTACTAAACATTATTAAAATAAACTATTTATGATCATGGACCAAAAAAATAAGCTGTCCGTCTCACAAAACCGTAACTGAAGAATCAAAAGTAAGTTGCAACATTAACCCTTACAAGCTGACATGCACACTTTCACACTATAGTAAGTCAGTCACACATCATTACAGGTACTTCAAACCTTGCCTTTGAGTATTTGCTTCACTACATATAATAAAATAAAGTCTCTTTTCTCTGTCTGTACCTATGTATAATGAGGTCTTTAACTACGCAACTAAGTCAGAAAGGTAGGGCTTTTTAATAGGCCGAGTGATTGAGGGCTTTAAAGATTAAAATGTATTTAATTATTATTTAAAGTAAATTTAACTTTTTTTGTTCATATTGGTTATTGGTCACTTATTAATTCAGGGCATTTTTACATAATATGCTTAGGACTATCCCTTGAAGTTTCAGTTGCATACATTAGATAGATTATCATTGAGTAAGTTATGTTAAAAAAAACTTGTACATATTTTTTCAAATTATACACAACTATAAATGTAGCACCAGTGCATTAAAAATTAGAATAATGACAGCTCAATTGTAATATTGTCAGCTCCCTATTTGACAGCTCATGATGGGTGAGCATAAGTTAAATAAGTCATTACAACATGACCATTGTTGGCAGGTGTACCACAACATTTGTAGATGAGAATCTATCATGTTACCAATTCTGCTGTTACAATAACATTTGAGCATGTCTTGTCAGTGTGAAGCGATATTTCCAGTAGTTTTAATTGATTGACTGGCACACTTTTTGCTTAATAAATTTTAATTGTTAAGTAGATTTCTTGGAGATATTTAGCAGATGCAAATTTAAAGAGGTATTTGAAAACTCCGCTACATGATTATATTTAACGCCTTATACTTACTCAGCAAATATTTACGTTTCGGTGTTTACTTTCCCCTCGCGAGTGGGCAGAGCGTGGAATCGGCGTCCCTCGCCCTGCACGCCGTGTTCAGCCCGCCAAACTTTGAAACTTGTCGATGCTCACGCGCATGCTTACTTTAAAAATTTAATTGACTGTAGTAGGTACGCCACCGACTAACTGCGAGGTTCGGGTTTCAGCCCCGACTGCGGCATCCATTTGTGTGTTGCACATGTTTAGATTTCTGAGTTACGGTGTGTGCAATAAATTTATTCTGGTGTCTATTTGTTTGTTTACACTAGCATGAATTAATATCGTTGTCTGACACCTATGTATTATAAATAATTTGATTACTTTGGGGTTAGATTCGATTTGTGTAACTTTTCCAGAGATATTAATTTATTTATATCATGATTTAAATATCTCCGAAGAGGTAGGTAGATAGATACCCGCGACTAGCCGAAGACACTAAGTCCCAAAATGTGGTAGGTGGCAAGCCAACCGTGCACATATCCAATCCGAAGCAACATTTTTTATCAGAAAATTGGAAAAACCACATTTTGTTTTTGTTGCCTGAATTCAAATCTGGTTAAATTGCATTCAAATTAAAAATAATCGAAATTGTCGAGGACAAATCCTGTAAAGTGGAGAGACAGAGAGAGAGGGAGAGAGAGAGAGAGGGAGTGAGAGAGA
>NJDD01001045.1:40551-53450 GCA_002245505.1 Calephelis nemesis
GCAGTAATGGTCCGCACGCAGTCGTTTCTCGATCGGTTTTGTTATTGTTATCTCTTTCTATTGAGTCCATTTGTATAGTTTTTAATTCGGTTAACAGTTTGAACTATTTTTTTTTAACCCATAAAGTTGAGCCGTACTAAAAAGGTTTCGGTTAACCTTAACTGATTACATGTGAAACCGGATAAAGCAATACCGATACTGGTGGGTTTATCACGATTTCTGTTAACCGTTTTCATTAGTAACAGATACGTAGGTTAACCGTTTCAAACGGTTAACTTTTTATATGGGTATTCCGTTCCCTGGTGCTAACTTTATAAACGTGTTAATAATTAGTGCAATGGCAGATAGTCGTTGTATAACGTATTACATCAGCGATCGTGGGTAGCTCAAAATTTGAAAATTGTTTTTCAAAAATTTTACACTGGTTCAATGTATATAATCTTTTTTTGAATGAAAAAAAAAACTAATTGTATTAAATTTTCAATGCCAAATGTGAGGCAAGTAGATACCAACATACAACTTAATGGGAACAAGTTGGACCTGGTAGATTCTACTACGTTTTTAGGAATAACTATTGATAAAAAATTGCAATGGGGCCCGCAAATTGATAAACTTGCAAATAGGTTAAGCTCAGCTGCTTATGCTGTTATAAAATAAGACAATTAACTTATGTTGAAACCACTAGGATGGTTTATTTTAGTTATTTTCACAGCATCACGTAGTATGGAATTCTTCTCTGGGGGAGCTCCGCTGTAGTAAATACTATATTTATTTTACAAGAGAGAGCCATAAGGGCAATTTATAACCTAGGCCCAAGAGTTTCCCTGAGAGAAAAATTCCAAAGAAATTAAAATTCATCCCAGTATATCTTTGATAACTTAATGTATGTTCACAGAAATTCAAGTTCATTTAAAAGAAATCGTGATATACACTGTCAATACAAGGAATAAAAATAATCTTGCTGTGCATATGTGTCTCGTCTCCACAGAGTAAGCCATTCTTTCATGGGCCAATGTATACAGTTCTACAATAAACTTCCCTATTAAAGATTAAATAAAAATAACAATAAAAGAAAGAAGTTCCAAAGAATAAATTTAAAAATTGTTTTAAATGTAAATTAAATGTAAAAAGCTATTTACTCGTATTATACCATTGCTGAGTATTTAGTTGATAAGATGACTTGGGATTAATTGCTCCTCAGGCCAATCTCTGATAAATATAATATATCATTACGTTAATTATTGTAAACATATTTAAAAAAAAAGACAAGCCCGCTGAGTTTCTTGTCGGATCTTCTCAGCGAGCGGCCGCGATCCGATCCGGTAGTAGATTTATTATTGTATAGACGCGTCGCGGGTGCCTCTTGAAGGTTTACGGAAATAAAGAATTATTATTATTGTTATTATGAAAATGATACGGAAAGGCCCAATCTCATTGCTCCCAGAAATACGGATCCTACCTTATCTCGAAAACAACGTCACTAACTACCAAATTTTTTTTAAAATAAGATAATAAGTCCGAAATTTCGGCCACAGCAGATTCACACAAATTCCGATGTCTGATATATCATGTGATGTGGCCAAGGCTTGGAACCGGTACTAAAATACCGGTATTTAGCGGCTCTTGTCATGTCGATACCTGGATACCGGTTCCAAAGTGGGTACCGGAACTCTGTATACCGGTATCGTCCAGATACCGGTACCTAGCGAGTACCGGTACTTTGTATACCGGTATAAAACCGATATCTAGTTATTAAGGTACCCGTTAAGTACAAGTGCGACGTTGCCAATTTTCGTTTTTATGTATCAGTTTAAGACGTGCGGAGCGGCAACCCGCTACGTCGCGCAGAGTTGAATTATCATATTCAAAGCTTTATATAGTGTATCGACATTTTTAAGCGACTTCGTATAAAAGTTGATTATGTTTTCATTAATTTTCAGTCAATGTGAAATTTTTGGATTGACATGTTACCTGTTTTCCAATGCCATGTAGTTCGTTCTTATTCTTGATTATTAGGCTAAGTGAACCTTAGACACAGTCTCACACAGAACCTTAGTCAGTGAAGGTCAGGACACATCCAATGGTCTTTCAGTAGTACTTGGGAGTGTTCACATCATACGGTAAATAAGGATAAATAAATGCCCCCCCCCTCTCTGTCTCTCTTCCTCTCACTCCCTCTCTATCTCTTCTTCCCTGACTACCTCCCTCGCTCGCTCCCTCCCTCCCTCTCTCGCTCCCTAAATCCCACCCTCCCTCTGTTGAACTCTGTTTAACTGCGTTTGATCTAGATTTGAACTATGCTAAGACCAAGTCGGTTGACCTCGAAACCTAACCCTGCCCGTGATGTGAACACTTCCAAGATACGAATGAAAGACCATTGGAGTGTCCTGAACTTTATTGACTAGTGTGTAGTGTACACTTAGCCCAATAATCAGGGTTAAGAACGAACTACATGGCATTGGTAAACAGGTAACATGTCAATCCAAACATTTAAGATTGACTGAAAATAAATGAAAGCATAATCAACTTTTATCCGAAGTTGGTTAAAAATGTCGATACACGAAATAAAACTTCGAATATGAATATTCAACTCGGCGCGGCGTAGCGGGTTGCCGCTCCGCTCGTCTTACACTGATAGATGAAAACGAAAATTGGCAACGTCGCAACACTTGTACAGTGTACTTAACGGTACTCGCTAGATACCGGTATAGGACTAGTACCGGTACAAACAGTACCGGTAACACCTAAGATACCGGTATCGCACCAACGTCAAATATACCGGTACTCAAAAATACCGGTATTTGAAGCCCTGGATGTGGCAGGTCCACAGACTTATGAATTTGGTGGAAATTTCGGATGCATGTGACTGGCCTTATTGTAGCTTTCTCCTGTCGTGTTAATGCCGCCTTGGGACTCGTATTCGTAATTAACGCTTTATTAAAAGGTAAACAAAATGATATCAACGGAAAATTAAATCGTGCGAAACAAAATAAATTGTGACTGCATAGAAATGTATATCAATAAAAATAACTTGCAAAATGATTCTCTTTGTTTTTCATATTGTTCAATGTTTTAAACCTATAGCTTTGTATAGACTTCATAATAAATTGTGAAAATGTGTACGTTATCTCCTTACAAAATAATACAGGGACAAATGAAATTAATCCTAATCTGTAAGTGTTATTTCTTATTAATATGAAAATAAAAAAAACGATCTATCTTTTAAACACGCCAACTTTGTTTAATTTCGATTTTTGACTTAAATTTTAGTTCTAAATTTGCCTAAAACTTGACTGATCCAACTTCCTATTTCATTTTAGTTGTAATTTTAAAAACAACACGAAACAAAGTTGACAGTCCAAAGCCTGGAAAGTGTGATGGAAAGAAAGAATCTTTTTTTTATATCTCTGTCTACATAGTGGAGTATCGCACGCAGATGATAACAAAACATTGCGCATTATCTAAATATTGTGCACGACGACTACGTCAAAAAATCTAGACAATCTATACCCGTTTTTTTTGTCACTTTTAGGGTAACTTACAGCTATTTAAAGTTTTTTAATTTTACAGTTGATTTAAGAGGGGGGTTCGCGGAATGAAAGGGTTGTTAATTAATAAAACATATAGTTAATAAAATATAACAATAAATTTATTTTTCCTTTTCAATATAATCACCTTTTAGTCTAATACATTTATTCGATCTGTGAATTAATTTTTCTAAACCATCGAAAAAATAGTTTTTGTCTTTGGCCTCAAAATGCGCCGAAATTGCCTCCTTCACTTCGTTATCGACGGAAAATTTCCTTCCCCTTAGCTCTTTTTTTTAAATTTGGAAACAAATAAAAATCGCTAGGGGCAAGGTCTGGACTATAGGGGTGAACAAGTGGATCGAATCCATGCGTGTGCAAAGCAGCCATTGCAACTCGGCTCTTGTGAACCGGCGCGTTGTCTTGCAAAAGCAACATATCCTTTTTCTCGACGTTTTTCTTTAATTGCCTCCTTTAACTTTTCCAATATTGTTGCGTAGTATTCTCCGGTTATAGTGGTACCCTTTTCTCTATAATCAATGAGTAGTATTCACTCACAATCCCAAAAAACAGTGGCCATCAACTTTCCAGACGATTCTGAGACTTTGAATTTTTTGGGAGGTGGTGTACCCTTTTTGTGCCATTGCATAGACTTTTGTTTTGATTCAGGTTCAAAGTGATGAGCCCATGTTTCATCTCCAGTAACAATCCTCTCCAAAATCTGCACAGGTTCGTTTCCACACACCTCCAAAAAGTGCTTAGACGCGTCGATGCGCTGCTGTTTTTGAAGCGGCATGAGCATTCTCGGCACCCATCTTCCGCTGACTTTTGACATACCCAGGTGGTCGTGTAGGATCCGCAAATTGGTTTTATCTGATACTCCAACAAATGCAGATAATTGTTTTTTCTTCAAACGTGTGTTTTCGAGTAAGTACAAGTTTTTCGACGATATCTGATGTGGTGGCCTCAACTGGCCGCCCAGAAAAGAAAGAAAGAAAATATATTTATTTGCGGAATATGTGTGTTGAAGTTGTTACAAAATTATTAAGCTTTCCAACATATTCTACCGCATTGTGGTGTGCAAATATTTAAATATTTTTAAAAACTGATTATTTAGTTATATACACAATGTTTAAATATTCATTCAACAAATAGTTTTATTCTTACTACAATTTTAAAATGTTAACAATTTAGAGCGAGAGCTAGAGCGAGAGTCGTCTTCAATTGAATCTCGACCATGTTTAAAAAGTCCATGCCACTTATAAACAATTTCGTGTTTATATTGAGTGAAATTAGTGAATGTAGGTGGGAATTAGTTTAGTTTTGTTCAGTGAACATGCACAAATGAAATAATCATGAAGAAATTAGTGTATCGTGAATTTCCTCGTTGCCGCCAAATCTCATAGATGAGCTCGAATAACGAAACCACCGCTTTACTCAAGACCCTGACATGACTTAGACTTATGACTTACGACCTATGACCTAAAGTGACTTATGACTACTAAAAAGAATTTATATACGGAAGACATTGCAGCATGGCCGAAAGGTCTTAGCCGGCCCCAGAAAGGGGCAAAATAACATTAAAAAACCTAATAAAAAGTGGAGTTTTGGCGCCATCGTGAATGAAGATGGTCGTATTTTTTCATAATTATTGATTTTCATGTTTATATTGAGTGAAATTAGTTAATTTAGGTGGGAATTAGTTTAGTTTTGTTCAGTGAACGTGCACAAATGAAATGATCATGAAGAAATTAGTGTATCGTGAATTTCCTCGCTGCCGCCAAATCTCCCAAAGTGAGCTTTTGTAAAGTGACCGCCGCTTTACTCAAGAGCCTGACGTGACTTTGTAAATAATGACTATTGACTGCATAAGAATAATGAACGGAAGACATGTGACTAATGACGAAATAATTAATACAGAAGACGTGGCAGCCTGGCCTAAAAGTCTTAGCCGGCCCCAGAAAGGGGCAAAATAATTAAAAAAACGGGAGTTTTGGCGCCATCGTAAATGAAGATGGTCGTGTTTTTTCATAATTATTGATTTTCGTGTTTATATTAAGTGAAATTAGTTAATTTAGGTGGGAATTAGTTTAGTTTTGTTCAGTGAACGTGCACAAATGAAATAATCATGAAGAAATTAGTGTATCGTGAATTTCCTCGCTGCCGCCAAATCTCCCCAAAGTGAGCTTTTGTAAAATGACCGCCGCTTTACTCAAGAGCCTGACGTGACTTTGTAAACAGTGACTAATGACTGTATAAGAATAATTAACGAAAGACATGTGACTAATGATGAAATAATTAATACGGAAGACGTGGCAGCATGGCCTAAAGGTCTTAGCCGGCCCCAGAAAGGGGCAAATTAACCTAAAAAAAACAGAGTTTTGGCGCCATCGTGAATGAAGATGGTCGTATTTTTTCATAATTATTGAATTTCGTGTTTATATTGAGTAAAAGTAGTTACATTTAGATGGGAATTAGTTTAGTTTTGTTCAGTGAACGTGCACAAATGAAATAATCATGAAGAAATTAGTGTTCGTGAATTTCCTTGCTGCCACCAAATCTCCCAAAGTGTGCTTGTGTAAAGTTACAACCGCTTTACTCAAGAGCCTGACGTGACTTTGTAAATAGTGACTAATGACTGTATAAGAATAATTAACGGAAGACATGTGACTAATGACAAAATAATTAATACGGAAGACGTGGCAGCATAGCCTAAAGGTCTTAGCTGGCCCCAGAAAGGGGCAAATTAACTTAAAAAAAAAAGAAGTTGGCGGAACGGTCGGAGAGGGAAGGCGCGCTTTTCGAGGGTTCCCTCCAATCTTTAAGCTAAAAATATGTAATATAATGTAAAAATGTATAATTTGTAAACTAATTCAAGTGTAAATTACTTAGTTGTGTGTAAATGTGATTTATTAAATTAAATAAACTATACTAGTGAAAGACTATTGTAGTGTTCTATCACGACAGAAGAGGCAGAGGCCTGAACAAGAAAGGAAATTGAAGACGAAACGGGAAAAAGACATGAAATACCTATTAAGAAATGGGTTTATTACATAATATAAGACTAATATAAAGTATAAAGGTAAAAAATAATAATAAAAGTTTTGGCGCCAACATGAAAGAAGATGATTTTGGTGTTCAGAATTTTGGTTTTATAATTTGTGTGAAAATAATCGTAATTCAAGGATGTGATGTACTAACAAATTAACAAATATGTAAACTTCAAGGAATTAAAACTAAAGACGTATTGAAGAACTCAAATAACCTTTGTATTAGTGAATACACCCCAACCGAAATGACTTTTAAAAAGGGGAAGACAATAATATGTTTAGAAACTGAAGAAATGACTATAAAGTTTTAATACGAAAAAGAATTTACTACTACGGAAGACTTGGCAGCATGGCCGAAAGGTCTTAGCCGGCTCCAGAAAGGGGCAAATTAATAAAAAAAAATAACTTAAAAAAATTAAAAAAACATACTGCTGTCGTTTTACCTCGAAAATAACAATACATTTTAATTATAATTGTTACAAATTTGTTATTTTTACTTTTAAAACTTGCTACGTAACAGATAGATAACTATTTTATAAATATTTGGAAAGTTTTAATACATGTTTGCTGTGCATATTTAATTAAAAATTATTACAGGTAATTTTTATAGTATAGAATAACCTGCCTGTAATGAACAACAGGAATAGAATTAAGAGTTCTGATCTAAGATTATAAAGTGTTATCTGATTTAATAATTGGCATGTGCTGTTACTACATCGTTTACCACTCTTGTTAATGTTTTGAGATGTGTAATTTATGAAAATACTATTAATAATACAAAAGTTTTTGCAGAATGTTGTAAAAAAATACATTACGATGCGTTAGAAGCAATAATGCAGTTTACTTATTTTTTCATTATCTCAATCCTTCAACCGCCTTGGTGTAGACCTCCTTCAACTTTCTCTATTTGTTCTGAATCTGAAGCCAATTTTTGCCTGATTGTGTGTCTGTTAAGATATTATAAATTTTGATGTAATTTTTTATGCATAAGGCAAAAGACCCAAGTTCAAACAAAGGATATTTGTTATTGAACACATTGATGACCGAACAACCGTGATTAACTAGTTAGTTTTCCAAATATCATAATAATATTGCAATCCATCAGGCATTGACTATTATCATAAAACAAATGGGTATTGAAAATTATTAACTGAAAATCAACAGTGTTTCCGTAAATCAATTCTAGTAGGAGAGCTAAATGTTGTGTACGTGCAGGTGTAGAAATGTGCAACATCTAACAAAAATATTTAAACTGCACTATAAAAAATTGAGTAGATATGTAAAACATAAGATCAGAAAACCTTTTCAATATATTCAATGGTGCCCATGCAAAATTTAATAAAAAGTATGAAACTAATTTTTAGATTATCTCACCGCTCACGGCTGCCGCGTGAATTGTCACTACCTTGTAGGTAGGTACCTAGCTACTTAATGTTTATTTGTACCTACAGGCTACTAGGTTTTATGTAATTTACTATTATCTGTTAAATTGCTGAAAGCCCTTAATGTTTTTGTTTTATCGAAATTTTAATCAGTTAAAAAACTTTACATGTCACACAGTACAAATATCTCAGTCCAGTATTTTATTTTTTAATTTAATATGTAATACTTACCTAAGTATTAATTATTAGTGAGCCGCGAAAGTAACCGCTGTTGCTAAGTCATAAAAATCATAGTTGTAAGTTCTGATCAAGGTCATGTATCGATGCGCTTGCCGCTTCGATCGTCCGTCGTCGACTCCCGCCCTGCGCAGGGGTGCTCCTTACAAACTATTATTTCTAATACAGTCATTTTTCAAATCAGTTGATTTTTGATCGTGTTTGGGATGTGTTATGTTTTTGTTTGTGTTTGCGTTTATTTTTCGCGAAGTGTTCATGAGTACCTTTCCAATGGTGAAAATTTAATAGAGGGTGGCTAGTGTGATCACCTGACCGGACCTGACGCCTCCCGACTTCTTCATGTGGGTGGGGTCGAAGATTTGACTGACGTTGTGAACCTTACAATTGAACTGACCTTGCCTTAAAAAGTTATAGGAAAATAGGATCCTACTAGCAATACTTAAAGACACATCAACAACCGTGCTAAGTTTTGCATTGAGTACCTACAATGGTGGATATGTTTAAATATAGATGTAAATAGTGTGAATAGGTAGGTACGTAAATCATTTTTGTAGTTAGGTGCATAGGTACGTAAGCCTGATTCTTATCTTTACCACACGCCTACATTCACTAGTTTTGAAAATTTGAAAAGACCTTGTATATGGATGAGTAATGTTTTATTACTTGGTCCTTGACCCATCTATGAGTGAATACATACTGTTTGTTTTATCTCTACAAAATAGGCGTTCCAAACCAGGGTCAAATTATATTAGATATGAATTAATTGAAAGCTGTCTTAAGTCATGTTTATGAGTTGTTGTTGTTGTTGTTGAGAGTATGAAGGTTATGAGTGATGCATAGGTATTGTGAGATACTTAAGAATGGGCTGTTAAATGTGAAAAATTAAAAAATCTGACTGCCAATTGTATAGATTTAATTCTAAAGATTCAAGATTTTTGTAACAATTTGTCAAATTAGCCCTAATGCAATAACATCTGTACTTTTAACACTTGTCTGAAGGGTAAGGTAGCTGCTAAACTTAAGATAAAACCCCTCTCATAGTTAGGCTATAAAAATTATTGTTTAAGACAAAAATAATCTGACTAATGTGGTTTCAACACACAAAAGTGGTGGCATTAACAGAAACAAAAATTGATAAATTTGGTCCACTTTTGTCTAAGACTTGATTAGAAATATATTATGTATTCAATTTGCCTACCTCCTAAGGGACTTGACAAGGAAATATGTGTGTATGTACTAATGTTTTCCTTTCAAATTATATAATAGATTTATTTTTTTAGTTGTATCAAACATAAAAGCATATGAAACCTGCACATCAAGGCTTGTGCTATTGTGTTCAAAGAGCTGGTGAAGAAATGTGAAAGGAATTTGTATTTTATGGAGCCCATAGCATCAGAAAACAGTTATCCTTTTCAATTGATTTCAAATAATTGTAGGTTTCCTTTCTGTATTATTATTTTAACGTATAACTACGCACTATTATTTAAATCTGTCTCATCCATTTATAGACTTAAGCCATGACATAATCTATATAATATATAAAAATCAATTGCTATTCGTCAGTCTTTGTTCAAGTCCAGGAAAGGTTTAAAAGATAAGAAAAAGGAAAATACTTGCGAGAAAACTAAGAAAAACAACATTTTACTTTTTCTCCATACAAACTGAACAGGTGGAACGAAGTTCGCCGGGACAGCTAGTTTTAGGATAAATAATGATGATAATGAGTAAATAAATGTTTTATATTTTTGATCTTACCCCAAAGTCTTCTTACCTACCCTTGGTGGGAGATAGTTAGTTAATATTAAATTTGTATAACCAAAGTAAATAATAACCTCAATATCTAGTCAATGTTTTTTAATTTTGTATTTTATAGTTATTAGACAGGTGCCATAATTCTGTGAAAAAAATGTTCAAATCAAATCAAATCAAAATCAAATCGGTTTATTCGATGTAGGTACATAATATACTCTTATCGACGTCATAAACTTACAACTTAGTCATAATTCATATCAACAAATACTTTCAGTATGTTATATGATTACAAGATTAATTAACAAAACTTTAAAAATAAAAAAGGTAAAATTTTATACTCTAAAATCTAAATAATTAATATGAAATATTCATACCCACACGTAATAGTAAGTAAGTATATAGGAAAATGCTTACATGTCGAAATTATTAAACCTATTTAAAGAAAATGTAAAATTAAAACATAACTAACTAAAAAAACCTACGCACAATAAATTATAAAAAAAATACATCAAAACATCAAATAAATTTAAAAAAAAATTACATGTCAAAAAATAAAATTAAATGTCAAGTATAATCGATAATTCAAAATTTAGAATAATCAAATTGTCAGATTAAACTACTTGATCAGCAATCTTTTAAATAAGATTTCATCTTAACAAAATTGTTAGTACTAGACAATGGTAATTAATATAGTACAATGAATATAGCTAATTAATATAGTACAATAAAGCTTTAGCTATTTGTCTTCGTAAATACTTAGAAATAATTATACTTCCGAATTATAATTCCGAATGCACAACGGGTTCCTGTAAAAATGTGGGCAACAATTCATAATTGCCAGATTGAATGACAGGTGAGTCAATTTTTAGCATTAAATTGTATACTTCGTTTTATTTTTGTTTTTAGCAAATTAGTAGACAAATTTCGGGGGGATTATAATTATAACACGGATAGCCAACAACATAAAAGGTAAAGTGTTTCCAACGTATTGCTAGGAGAATTAATCCACCCTCAAAACCTGCACACCATGGCCAAAAGTAAGAACTGGCCTTGTGGTGACAGTAATTAGTTGAGCGCTGGATTTAATCTGCGCGAGCCCTGGCACATTCTGCAATCCACTTACAAGCTGCCTAGTAGGTAGCAAGTGCCTTGGGTATTGTTGTTGTACATATTCATCTGCTATCGTAGCTTGAAACATGAACTGACCTTCCGACTCAGCTCGAACCAGCTGCAGTGTCCCGTCAATCAGCTGCATTTTCCCCCCCAGCTGTGCCCAGTGCGCAGTGCCCTGGGCATTGAGGTTATTCACGTTCATCTGCTGCCTCAGCTTCTTGGCTTCTTGTTCTATTTGCTGCTGGAGATACAACTCCTTGTGGTGCACCTTGTTATGGTATTTGAGGTGATGGGCTTTTGTGAATTTCTTGTTGCACGGCCCACAACTGTAATATGGAAACATTACGTTAGATGTTTACGTCCTCAAAGAGTTTTAGAGATATTGAAAGTAAAATCTACAGAATCTATATAAATATTTTCGGAGAACGTTTATGAGTTTTCTAAGGAACACCTAGTTGTGTGCGAAAACAAGTCATTTGACAGCTATTTAAACTACTCTACCCAGTGATCGTCACTGAAAAGATAGATATCTACGTAATCTCCCCGCGCAATACGCGAGATGTACATTCGATGGACGCTACCATATACTTACGAGTATTTCTTCTCCCCCGTGTGCGTGAGCATGTGGTTCGCGAGCACGTACGAATACGTGAAGGCTTTCCCGCACAGCGAGCACTGGTACGGCCGGAGCCCCATGTGCAACCTGCCATTGTAAAAAGTTACATTTCACACAGATTATACAAACAAATCCATTGTTCTATGAAAGAAAGAGAAATTCAAGTTCTCAACTGTTTTCTATAAATGAATCATATGTATGTCTATTTCACGGAAACTGAATTATATATTAGGGGCCATCCATAAATTACGTCACACGTCAATGGGGGCAGGGGGGGATCGAAAGCCTTGTGACGTCACATTATAAAATACTAGAACACGAAATTTATACGTGAACAAAAAACTTTGAACAGATAATTCTTAATCTATATTTATTAATAATTTCGCACTCTCGCTATAAGATTATCTCTTCCGTAACAACATTTGATTCCTAGAGCCATGTTGTAATACAAGTGCGACACTAAAACTTACGAGCTGTGAATGGTAAGGGTTTAAATCAGCCCTATCCGACTTTTGGCTAAATCATGGCAAATACCTATTTTGGGCCAGGAGCAGTAAGGATCGTGAAAAAAAACATGTTAATTTTAAGTCGGGCGCAGACATTTGTTAAACATTTGTTTAATTTATCAAAGATTATTTAATAAGAATAAGTAAAAAATGAAAATAACTGTTTTCTTTAAATTATTTTTAGATACATGCATAAGTTTGAAAAATGTGTGACGTCACATTAGGGGGGACGGGGTTCTAAAAATGTGACAACCTGTGACAAGGAGGGGGGGAAGGGTCAAAAAGTTCTAAAATTCGCGTGACGTAATTTATGGATGGCCCCTTACTAGCGACCCAGCCGCTTTTCGATTTTCATGCACATAAATATTGTAAAATGTGCTAAAGTGTGTTTGTTTGACTATTTGTTAGTTTATATCTAATAGTCTACTAGTTAAGTTTTGTGTCTGTCTCCCAGTTGGTTTCACCGCAACTAGCCACTGTCAGAAATAAATGTTTGTTAATATTAGGTAAACACATCATCCTCAAGTTATAAGCGCACCATTTTGGTTACAAGTTTGTAAGGCACGGACTAAAGGAAAGGAACCCATCTGCTTGTTTTCCTTTCAGCTTAATAAAAACAAAACCGCATTTAAATCCGTTGCATGGAATATTCAGAACTATTACATGTATAGGAAAGTTTGTAGAGTATATTAACGGATAGCGCCCACTGTTGACGG
>NJDD01001045.1:65907-80658 GCA_002245505.1 Calephelis nemesis
GTCTCTTTACTGGTGCATAGTAGTTGGTGTTATGAAAATTGTGGTGATTAAAATTTTGATAACTAAATATAAAACAATAATTTCCTAATTTCACTAAACAATGCAAAATTAAATTTGAAAACGGACACCCTTAACTTTTGGTTATATTGGCATGGCAACTTATGGACTGCGCCGTTTTTCTTAAGGCTAAGCAGTAAGCGCTCACCGGCAACTTTTGTTGTCGCGACACCATGTTTGTATCTTTTATGAACGACGTTACCTTATTATGTAACAAATATATGTTTGAATTAATATCGCAGGGACAAAGTATTCCTTGCGCGCTTCCTCTAAGTCAAGCAAAATGAGATTCCAAATCATAGTTATGAAGAAATATTATCAAAGTTTAGCAAATTTAGGTCATAACATAACACATGTTTGCATGTTCGTTTTTTCAAAATTCCATTAATTTGTATTTAGCTCGTTTTTTGTTATTCTTTAAGGAATTCTAGTGATTTTTTTGGTAAAACCTTGCAACCTCGGACGTTTTGTAACCAAATCTAGCGAAAAAAAATTGCAAGGTGGCATTACTGCTTCTGAGAATAAAATATTAAATAACCAAAAATAACATACTTTAGTAATTAGTGTAAACATAACACTTAAATTAGAATTGTGTGTTTGATTTCTATTTATTTGTATTAATAAAGAATGTTATTTGAAAAATAACACTAATTAAGTCTGTTAAGCTAAATAGAACAGTACCTACACATAAATAAAATTAGAAGATGAACGCGATTAAGGTTAGTTAATTCGCCTTATGGATCACTCACTGCCTTTTAATTCTTTTTTTAAATTAATTACTTATGTCTATTGCAGCATATATGGCGGTCAGTGCCAATTGTGCGGCAGGCATACGCTATAAACTATACAAAGTTCAGAGCTCTTTCTACCACCGTCAATGATCAAATTTTCCCAAATTCCGTACAAAATGTTATACCCAATAGCGTAGAACTGGATAAGTTATATAAAAGAGTGGAGTTAGAAATGAAAGGCATTGACCCAGCAGTACTTTTAAGTTATTCTTGGTTTTGTATTGCAGCTGCTTCACATCTGGGCATTGAAGTTACAAAAAGGTACACTATTTCATTGCTTAAGCTCTTAAAAGTGGGCAGAACACTGTTAGTGTCCTGATAATTGCCCTAGGATATATATTAATAATAAGTCATAACAAAATGTATGTTATTTAGTTTATTTTAACGTAATATTTATTCTGCTCTTACAGTTTACGCCTACATTTGGAATATAAACATTTCAAATCTCTGACACAAGTGAAATGCTATATATGCTAAAAAATTCAGATGTAATCTGCTTAGTTTTTGAGCTGCTTTACAAACTAAAACAAGTGTTTTTGGTATTTTTATGTTAAGTATTTAATCTTTATAAATTACTAAATTGGTATGGGTCTTGTTGTACCTGTTTGATGTGTCCTACCTAATGCAGATCTAAGGAGGTCATTCCCATCTGGTTGAAGTATGGATCTGGCACTGATAAGACCCAACAGTCAGTTGTAAAAACAGTAAAATTAAAATAAAAAAGTAAAATTATTAGCTTAGAAATGTATTTTGTAATTATTTAAAACCTAATAATTAGTACTTACCTGCTATTCTAGGTTTGAAAATTTCTTGATGTAAGGGAGTGTATTGGAGATAATATTTTATGATAAAGGGACTACAACATATCTGTTTTTATTGTCATTATGTTAGTGTTTGCTTACCATATTTTAGGTAATAGTTTAGACTAGCTACCCACTTCACACGGTTATGAAATATACATATAAACCTTCCTCTACAACCACTTTATCTATTAAAAAAAAACGCATCTAAATCTGTTGGGTAGTTTTAAAGATTTAAGCATATAAAGGGGCATAGGGACAAAGGGAGGGAATTCGTTTTATACTATGTAATGATGTATGTCAATCAATTTCTTCATTAATGTCTGATTAATATTATTTGAAAGACCATACTTCCAAATTGGTTTCATTACCACAAAGTTTTGATCTGATGATGGAATCTCAGAGATAATGAGGAAACACTTAATTTTTGTGTTTCTAGATGACATGCTTGTTGAAATCGAAGTCTGTATGTTGCAGTTTTACTGTGCTAAAACTATGTTATAGGTCGTCTATTTGAAAATGGAAAAATGCTTTATGTTAGTATGTAGGTTTATCTCCATATATTGTAAAAGTATTAATTTGATAAAAATGAAAGGTTTTTAGATAAGTACTTATTAAATATTACTTTTGTTTACAGTTGGGCATTAAGGAAGGCTGAGAAAGAAAGACACACTTTATTAAAATGTGTGCATATTTACAAAAAACATAAAGTGCAATATGAAATAAGGACATACTTTAGATTCATTCATTTACAACGACTCACAGGCTCCACCTGTGACACATTCTTGGAATATATTGAAAGAAACCTACCTGAAGGATGTGCTCTAAAAGTAACTAAAGTAGAATGTCAACCCATTCCAGACCATTTAACATCTCCTGTCAAAGAATGATGTTTTAGTCTACAAGCCAGAAGAAATTTACATGACCAAGTTCCTGTGAGGCTATAGGTCTCGGTGAAAACTAATACCGTATTGATGAAATTACTTAAAGGCTTCTCATAATGTAATGTTTGGTTATAAAACTACCACATTGTATTTTAATAGTGTTTAACCCCACAAATCCTTGATTGCCTCTGTGGTCAAGCAGTCCAATGACGGGCTTCTCTATATGGAGTCCCATGTAAGACTCTTGGTTTACAAAAATAAAATGAATTTTCAAGTTTCTAAAAAGGATGAATTGGATATGCTGGTTAGCGATAAGTTTCTATCTGTCTATTGATTTATATACATGAGACTGTGTGATCACACTTAGCTACTAATAGGCGTCTCTGTGTGTTAAACTCTGATGTTTAATCTGGCTTTCAATTCAGTCACCCTAGGTTGGTCCAAAATTTGTAGAGGTCTGTGCAGAGGCAATAGGTTTACAACATTTCACATAGTAAATGTAGTGTCTTCGGCTAGCAGTGCAGTGTGCCGACTCTTCTTTCACACTATTTTTTTTAATCCTGTGAAACATGGTCATTTTCACAAATTAAATTTAACTTTTTGAATTAAACAAATGTTATGCTTGCACTATTTGAAGATTACAAACTTGACAGGAAATGATTGTCAGAATTGTGTCTGGCTCATGGATCATATTGTTAATTGAGTAGTTTTAGAATAAAAGTTTTTCAATTTAAAGATTTTTATTTCTATTATTAACAGTGTATATTGGCAGTTCTACATTAATTATATTTTCATATTCTAATTTATAAAAGACCTGTATCCAAACATGGACGATTTCTAGTTTTATTATTGTTTTACATCTGGGTGGTTTCTAAATACCATTTATAACCTTAACATTATACCAGTAACCTTATAGATAGATATAGCAAAAATCAGCAATTCATAACAACAGATTTAAACATACTATAATCTAGATCATAAGTTTTAAAATTACTAATCTATGGCATCACGATAACATTAGGGCCTTTAAGTTTGATAGAATACAGCTAGGTATATTATGCTGTTTCTGAATTAAGCAAATATAAAAATAGTACTTTTATTACATCACATACATTTACGGACACATATTCAATAAAGTACACTCCTTTGGAAAGATTTTAAAGTTAAAATTTATCTTCAGTATTTTTTTGGGAAGGAGGTACTTTTGAGTAATTTCTATTCATATTGTTGATTTTTACATACAGTTAAAATAAAGAGAATAGCAAAAGTTAGTTCTAATGCATGAAACATCAGCATCACAGCACACCAGATGTACTCCAATCTAAGAATGTAGGTCTGGTATATGAGGAAGTAGCATACACCAACTGCACTGGGTATTGTAAGTATAACCGAAAAGAACACAGGAATTTCTAGAAAGATAAAACAATTTCGTATTAATTTTATAACCAACTGAAGTGCATCTGAACCCAACATTTTTTGGATGGTTTGGATTATTACCGCAACACGGAAAAACAATAGCATTATTTTAATAGGGATACCTACCACTTAAAATCTAAGCTATGTTTTACAATAGTCGGACGAATATTATCTTAAATATTATACTAGCTTAAATATATAATGTATTCAAGAGGTATTTAAAACTAGCATGTTTCCACCTCATACTGTCATCAGCAATAACAAAAGGATAAATCGTGGCGGCTTGCTGCCAAGCATTCTCTATTTTATCTTACTTTTACTGTAGAATATTTTTTTATGTTAGAGGTCAGCGACTAAACACACGGTTTTTCTGATGGTAAGATACAACCTTGTAATATAAGTCACAAAACATATCGATGTTACAGGTGTGTTGCCGTCCTGAGGCCAGGATGGATGGCCTATTGAGCAAATGTAACCCTATTCTCAAGACCGGAGTCATTAAAGCGGCAAGAATAGGTAAGGCGATGGGTCCATATGTGTGCAAGTTGCCGCACACCACTCGTCAGCTCTTTAGCCAAATAGAAATACCACACTGTTGTTTTTAAAACGTCGTCGAGAATAAATATTCAAAAGTAACAACAAAGGTTGTGGTTTGGCAACAAAATAAATAAGGTAGACCTGCTCCTCAAAAATTAATTGGGGTTATTACCCCTACATATTGTTTACGTTCAAAAAGATATACGCCAG
Source organism: Calephelis nemesis (assembly GCA_002245505.1). NCBI lineage: Eukaryota > Metazoa > Arthropoda > Insecta > Lepidoptera > Riodinidae > Calephelis > Calephelis nemesis. The sequence continues at coordinate 70,603 of NJDD01001045.1, forward strand.
ATAATAGATATAGAATGCACTATACCTTAGGTAGGTACAAGTTGTCAATAATTGTAAACTTGTTAGGTACCTACCTACTTAAAAGTTGCAAATCTTGAGATGTAAAATGGGGACTAATGTAATGCAAAGAAACAAAGATTTGGCATTTATGTATATCTGCAGTAACCTACTACCCAGATAGTCGAACTCTACTAATATTTTGTACCTAGTAGGTATTGTAACGGCGTCAGATACCTAACTAGGTACGTTACTTACGGTACCATGCGTTATTTTGAGAATGTAGTTCTTCGCTAAGTTTGAAGTGTGAAGTTTAAAGTTTATAACTTTGCGGTTCATCTTTAAAATCATGCCCCCGAAGTGACTCCGGGGGAAAGAGGCTCGGAGGACTACAGCATTCTGGTAGTAACTCGTTGCTTAAAATATACCTACTTACCTAACATGGGAAGAGATTTTTTTACATGAGATAAGACGACAGCGAACAAGAAGACGGCACGTCTGATGATAAGTAACACCTTTGGTTTATAGATGTCAAGGAGGTTGAAGATGCTCTTTTATTCTGTGACGTTGATTTTAGGCTTATTGCGTAAGTCGACTGGCTCCCCTAACCTTCGGACCGAAACATGACAACATTATAGGGGTAGGCAATGGCACAACCAGGGCACCCACGACTTGCCTAAGACACTAAGTCCCACAATGTGGTTGGTGACAAGCTTATCGCCAACCGGGTACATATCCAATCCCAGGAAACTTTATTTTTATTAGAAAGTATACATTTCTATTTTTTTTTGTCGCCCGACCCGGGGATCGAACCCGGGACCTCAAGAAGTCAAGTCTGACTCCGCACCCCTAGACCACAGATATTATAGGTTACATTTAGACCATTTTACATACTTAATGGCCATAAGGGGATTCCGTAGGAGTCTGGTTAGGTATAAAACGTAACGATTAGGAATTCCATAAAACTTATTAAATTATTTTTTGATTTGATAAAATGTAGGTAGGTAAGTAATAGGTACCTATTTACGCCTCAGAAGTTTCAGTAAATTTTTTAAAGTCTTAACTTTTGTAGAAATTACAGACGTAGGTAACAACTGCCAGTAAGTAGGTATTAATAGTCCAACTACCTACCTATCTAACTTATAATTTGCAAAGCTAAACGCGCAGAACGTATTTTGAAAGAAGGTCAAGATGTTAAATAGAATAAAGATCAAGTGCCGGCCTTTGGACTAGGCTATAAATCCCAATTAATTTAACATTAGCGAATTAATTATTACCTATTACCTATGCGTTGCTACCTAAAAAAAACGAGCGAAGCCGCTGCTGGTAATAGGTAGCTACTTAGCTATAATAAAACATCGTACCTAGGTACCTACCCAAGTAAAAGGTAGGTCTACACAGGGTACTTATCTAAATCCAACAAAAAATCGACCTAAACATTTTTTAATATTGTTAATAATTGTTTAGACTTACTTTTACTAGCTAAATTTCCTCTCCTGCCTAGTGAAATACGTATTATTTCAACCAGACACAACGCACAAAAGATCCCTGCTTCAGTCAAAAGTGCGTTCTCAGGATATGATACGTTTATGGCCTTTAAAATTCCCATAGCAACTTCACACACGAAAAACATTCCTAGATAAAATGAATTTAGATAGAGCAATATTTCATATGCTAAACTAGAATTAACGTTAGTCATTTTTGTCATATTTTTAAACAAAATGTAAAAATTAGGTACTGGAAGCCGTGAGGTTTGACGTTTCGTTTGTTGTGAGAATTGGAAAATGGTAAGCTACAGTCGCGCCTCCCTCGGCAGGGCTAAGAAAATCGAGGGCTGAGAGATCGATTAAAATTGGCGGGAAACAGTGGCTAGGTTGAGGTCAATGTCCTTCACGAACGTGTGTTCTAACGAAAAGTGCTAGTCGGAAGTCGCTATGAAAATAAAGGCTGTACAATGAACATCGCAATCAGTTGTAACTATGCTATAATTTCCTATGTGGGAACCAAAACAAGGAGTGGGCGCACAATAACTACCTTTTCGCGTAGCGTTTCCTCGTTTTTTTGGACCCTCACAATAAATTGACCTCGAATTAGACCAGAAAAACGAAAATTTCAAGATTTGGAGGGTTACTCTTGATATCATGCTTATGTGCCTGCCGCCACAACGTCAGTGTTTGCCGTTCCAGTTTGGAGGATAAGGTAGCCGGTAAACTTACTTTTGCTCGAGGCCTAACATCCCGGCCTCAGGTTGGCAACGCACCTTTACCACCTTTGGTGTCTCTAGGCGGCGTGAATTTCTTATCATCAGAAAATCCGTCTGCTTGTTTGACTTCCAATATTTTTTTTATGATAATGAAAGACAAATAAGCAGACGGATTTCCTGATGGTAAGAAATTCACGCCGCCTAGAGACACCAAAGGTGGTAATGGTGCGTTGCCAACCTGAGGCCGGGATGTTAAACCTCGAGCAAAAGTAAGTTTACCGGCTACCTTACCCTCCAAACCGGAACACGTCACGACGTTGTGGTGGCAGGAATAGGTAAGGCGGTGGTACCAATTCGGGTGAGTCGCTGCGAAACTCTACCACCTAGTCAAATGTCACGGTGTTAGTGACGGTAAGCCTTTGCTCGCCTTTTACGAGCTGCCTGGCAGGAAGGCAGATGGTCTATTCTGCAAAAGAGCCCGGACCAACACGGGGTGACATATCATAAAAATAAGTCGTTTAAGTCATTTTAAGTAATTTTAAATACAGTACGACAGTGTCTACCTACTAGTTAATTATTAACATTTAGTAATAAATAAGTTCAACGAATCATATAAAATAATTTATTGTTTACTGTTAACTGGATTTTAATAATTCGCCGGTATTGTGTTCAAGAGTACCTAAAATGACATACTCTATTCCAATTCCCAATATTGCATGAATCGAGCTTCATGAGTTACCCACGTGATGTCTGCAGCAAACTTATTAAACATATACCTACGGCCTAGCAAATGAACAAATTATAAAATGATATGTACCAGGAATTAACTAAGAATACGCAAAATTTCTACTAATAAACTGGGTATACTAGCTTATATAGCCTCAGTATAACTTTATATGCATAGCCTCAGTATAACTGTCTGTACATACAAGACTTTTTTCAATTCTCACCCTAGTTTTATTGGTGTACGAACTCTTTGTAGCCCTTTCTCCTACCATAGCCCTATGTCTAGCTCTCTGCCCTCAACCCCTAAAAATACTGTGTGAAAATTGGTTTGGGACTTTCCGCAATTTCGAAGGTGGAAAGTTGACTATTAGTAAACAGGCTTTTTGTTACAAAAAATATTTTAATACATTAAATATAACATTAACATTAATAACATATTTTGAGAAAAAAAAATCACCAAAACATTACAAAAAAGTGTTACCCACGGCCTCCTATAGATGGCGCGACTAGGTTTTTAAAAGTTTAATTAGGTACTTTCTAAATTCTATTGAGGTGTCAGGTGTACCTCTTTGAAATATCCTCACGCAATTGGAAAAAAATATGCATTATACGAAATTCAGAAGCAGATTCAGAAAACTTCGTGTCAGTTGTCACGCTACTTGGTCGGAAAATAATTGGCGCCACTATATTCGCCAGCGTAGAAAATGGTGAAAACGCAATGATCCCACGTGACCCGCTAATTCCTACGGATCTTGCGATCCAATTCAAAAGGGTGCAATTTCGAATTAAGCTTAGTTTCGCTATGACTATTAAGGTAAGGCAAAGATTAAAGTTTACCGGGATGAATGTAGAAAAACCATGCTTCTTCCATGGCCAGTTTAAGCAACCTTTGTAGCGTGTTTGCGGGTGTCCACTGTCCAGAAACTTTACATTCTAACCCCAAATGGAAAAATACAAAATATCGTCCACAGTAGGGTATTAAAATACCTACTGTTCTGTTGCGGAAATTCTTCTGTATTCAGTTCTGTGTTCTGTATCAAGAAATGGGAACTGTGTTACCCCAAATTCGACGCGAGCGAAGTCGCGGGTAAAAGCTAGTAATAAGTGTGTAGAAAAGTAAATTCTGTACATTTTTTTTAAAACAATTAAGCGCAGTAAAATTGCAACAACCGACTCCAACTAGGTATTTTCATTGGGTACCACGTCGCGATTCTTTCTTCGATTTCTTATTCATGCTATGCAAATACGTTATCGTTGTCGATATTGTTTTTCGATAGCAAATGGTTCCGAAATGGTCCACATAAATTTTGTCAACATTCTACTAGTAGTTTTAACCACTAATCGGGTCATGTCAAAAATGAATATGAGACTATCTTAGAATAATCTATCTTTCTAAAAAAGAAACATCAAGATCGGTTGGCTATTAACGAAGTTACCGCGTAACATAAATACAAAAAACAACATATAATCGAATTGAGATCCTCCTCCTTGTTTCGAAGTTGGTTAATAAATAGTTGCAGACGACTGAAATAGGTTGCACAGCATATTTCTAGCATTTTTAGTGTTTTTATCTGTCTGTCTGTATCCGGCCGAGACTTATGGCAAAACAACTGAACCGATCGTGACGAAATTTGACAGCTACTTTCTGTTCCGGGGAAGGTTGTAGGATACTTTTCATCTCGCTTACGCTCAGATGTCACGGTGTTAGTGATGGTAAGCCTATGCTCGCCTTTTACGAGCTGCCTTGCAGGAAGGAAGATGGTCTATTCTGCAAAGGAGGCCGGACTAACTCGGGAAATTAAGTAAGTTGATATTAATTTCGATAGATGGCAAATCCCGTTGCTGTGATTAGGTCATCAAAAAAAAATATCGTACTCTACAGAAGAAGTATATTTTGTCTGAGAACAAAACAAAACAAAGTGTGTTTGAAAGTTTTCAAATCAAATCTAATCAAAAATAGGTAATTTTGAATATTTTTTCCTTAACTCTTTCAGGCACAGTTTAACTTTTTTTTTTATGTTATAGGAAGGCAAACAAGCAGACGGATTTCCTGATGGTAAGAAATTCACGCCGCCTAGAGACACCAAAGATGGTAATGGTGCGTTGCCAACCTGAGGTCAGGATGTTAGGCCTCGAGCAAAAGTAAGTTTACCGGCTACCTTACCCTCCGAACTGTAGGTAAATACTTTATAAAATTATTATCGTTTAATTACTATGAAAAAAATGTTTTATAATTATAACAAATAAGGTTTTCGAGGAATACGGTGGTTAGTTTACTAACCACCACGACGATCGACTTGAAATATATTAGAAATAATTGTAATTTTATCAATAGAATTAAGATAAATAAGCATTATATTTTTTTTATGAAAGTCTGCAAAACATGTTTTGTCTTTGCGTATACAAAGGGGAACCTAACAAGTCTTATATTGCTATACAGTTGGTAATGGATTTATTTTTCTTCTTCTTCTTCTTCTTGAAGTAGATCGCTCTGGCTGGTGCATATTGCCTTCCGTGCGCAGTTCTGTTGGAACTGATGGGTTGTGGCGTTTTATATTATACTGGTGAGGGAAAATTTCTAGAGCTACCACCATTGAGGAAACGCCTAGAATTTAAGTAGCAGTTCTTCGCCTTAGCTGGTGCTATAATCCCCTGGCAAACACTTCTTCAAAAGTCTTTCGCGTCTAATTGTTCCAATTCTGGGTGATGTTTTTGCTGGACTTTGTTTACCAAAAAGGAGTTTTTGATAGCATAGTTCAGGAAATAATGAAAAAACGGTGCCACCATTTGTGAGACTTTCGGTCGATGGCATAGCTACTTTTTATTTGGTCGACTTTATCAACATAATTCATGCAATTGTTATACTGCATCTCAGCTTCAGGACAATCTACTTCGGTCCTGTCAACATTGTGTTCTTTGCGAGTCACAACATCTGTTTTTGTGGAATCTATACAGGGCCCTTACCATGAGTTTACGGCCTGTCTATTTTACTACACTCGCTACCGTCGCTGTCAATTATTTGTACGAAAACTTAAAACAGAGCCTCTAGTGGTAACTATGAGAAACACATTTTAGATCAAAAGTGTCATAGATTTCGACACGTAACTTACCGAACTTAATCTATACAAACTCATGGTAGAGGCTCTGTTAGTAAGAATATAAACTGACCTTTTGTCTTTCCACTTTAGAACTGCGACATTCATATCACTGACTATGTAATCATGCTGTCTTCTGTTTAAATGCTTGTCTTCTTTTAATGATGGTAGATATTTACGATTTGAATGTACAGTTCCACATGCTAATATATTTTTTTTACTACTTGCTACAGAAGTAATTATCAACCGTTACATCCTCCAAATCTATTATTTCATTGGCTATACCTTCTCTACCCGTCTCTTCCATTCTAAAGTTTTTCTTCCACTTTGGCTCCTTTAAACCAGTTTGGTTAGATGGTTCTAAATTTGATAAAGGTACTTTATCATCTGAGGAAAACCCATCATCAGGCGCTGGTTGAAGCCTTCGAGCACCAAAAGTTTGTTGTCCATTATTGGGTTCCTCAACACTTTCCAGACTACATATCGCACCTTCAGTAATACAAGGGCCCAAGTCAAAATTTTCACATTTAAAATCCCATACACGACTGGGATTTTAAATGATAAAGGCACAAAATGATTCGCTACTGGTTAGTGCAAGCAGAAAGAGAATAAACATAAGAATAACACGGTAATTTTATTTATTTTAACACATGATATTATCGGAAAAAATACTGTATCTTAAAACACGATTTCCCAAAAAGTAGTTTTTTGGATAGTGCCCTTATATTACTGAGGGTGCGATACGTTCTCACAATCCAAAGGAATATTTTCTTGAAGAGTATCTACAATTTGACTATTATTCAATACGCGCAGCATTCTGAAAAAGAAACACAATTACATAGAGAGTACGAGCAAAACAAAACCTACTTTAGTCACAGTGGTTAGTAAACTATGATTGTTTGTGTGTAACCTTATTATTTTCGTTATTACAAAAAAATTACAACAGAATATCTTTATTTTTTATTATAAATCAACTAAACTAATACTAAATAGCAGAGTATCAATAATAACATTACACAATAACTACTCTTACCTTTTTTCTAAATTTCAAATTGCTGCGATGAAAAAAATAGCACTGCACTGGTTTTTCAAATATAGCTTATAAAGCTAACTGTCGCAGTTCAGCGCAAAAGGTTCATAGCATTTGTTTTTTTTTTTATATTATAGGAAGGCAAACAAGCAGACGGATTTCCTGATGGTAAGAAATTCACGCCGCCTAGAGACACCAAAGATGGTAATGGTGCGCTGCCAACCTGAGGTCAGGATGTTAGGCCTCGAGCAAAAGTAAGTATACCGGCTACCTTACCCTCCGAACCGGAACATGCCATGACGTTATGGCGGCAGGAATAGGTAAGGCGGTGGTACCAATCCGGGCGAGTCGCTGCGAAACTCTACCACCTAGTTTGACCATTATTCAATAAAACATCGTATAATACATCACGTAACTCATAGGCGTCATGTAAATAATTAAAAAAATGGAGAATAGGTGGTAAGAATACTAACCACTAAACCTGAAAGAGGTACCTACTTAAAAAATACATTTTTTAAATTCGGATGCTGAGTTTTAGTTCATAACACTGTAGGTATTTTGTCTTGAAACACAATTTTAATAAAACATATTTTTTACATGATCTTAATTTTCTAATACCCATCATCGTCGATCGATCATCGAAAAGGAAAATACATCTTTTTATAATTTAACATCGTGAATAAACTAACGAAAACTATAACATAACATGTATCGAACCTCCAATCTCTGATTGTCTTATTTTTTAATTTCACCCGGTATTTTATTTTATTTTATAATATCAACAAAAAATCCATAGCACAAATTTCCAAGTAAACTTAATCTAAAAAATACATTAAACATAGGCCAATTATGGATTTTCATTTTGTTTTCCATACAGTTTGCTAATGTTTAGCGGCAGAATGACAGTTATATTATAATTATATATATATAAAACAATTTTAACAACTTTTTATACGTATAGAAAGAAACCAAAAAAAACAAAACGAAATTAACACAATATTACTACTAAAATGCTTACAAAAACAAAAAACCAGAAACCACTCCAGTGCTGAAAAACGGTTAAAATAGTAAAAATAAAAATATTACTTAATTTACATACCAATACTTGATAATAAATAAAAATATGGGAAAATAAAATATAACAGTATGGGAAAATAAAATGTAACAATACTTCTTGTCTTTGAGTCTATAAGGAGTCTTTCCTTTGAGTTGGTCGCTTTTCCTGTGATTAATTATTATTAAGTGCCTATTATTGATAGAGTTTTTTTTAAAAATACGAATAGGTACTTACGCTATGTGATTAGTCTAAAATGTCGACATATTAATAATTAATAGCAAATATGTCTGAAAATAATTAATTACTTGATTGTTATATAATGTGCAATGCTGCATATCAGAAATAAAAAAATGTGTGTGTACTTATGTACACGCTTTAGAAGTTATACTTCTTCGGCGTAATAAGATAAAAATCTTTTTAAAAATTTTATCTTTTGCCTTAATTTACATTTGTAGACAAAATGACACTAACCATAGAAAAAAGTTATTTAATATTTAAAGGTTTTATTATAATGCATTACTTAGTTAAATAAAGTTTATTTAATATAAACTAAAATGTTATCTATAGCTAACTTCATCATGTCGGTTTTTCGTGACGGTGTGCGCGCGCATCGTAAAAATTTACCCTCATCATTTATTACTAACGCGCCAAAAGAAGTATAACTTCAATAAAATTTAATTTTAGCGAAAGTACCTACCTAGCCGGTGTCTTTACTTGTATGGATCTGTATCCTAATTCTTAACCCCTACAGAGAAAGACTTAAGTGAACGAAGTACAGCGTAAATACAGACCGTGACATTTAACACTAATTGCTAGGAAATTAATTTTTACAGTTGGGGAAGACGTAGCAGCGTGCAATAGTTAGTTTGGTTCAAGTATAATAAATGAGCTTGATTATATAAAATGTATTACGAATTTATTGTCAACCTCTTCGATAACCGGATATCGAACTGGATACATGACCTGGGTTTTTCCATTTAGTTGGTGCTTTCTTTTTTTATTGTTTTATTTTTATGTACTTAACAATCTCTTTTAATCGAAAGGCAAAGCAAAGAGACTACCGTTTGAATCTAAATATTGTGGTGTGTCAAATGTTAATCATAGACCAGTGGGGTTACTCTTGAATATCGATTTCATGTAAATTGGAAATTGGAATCGGATATGTTATTTTAGGTAGGTACTCTCGAAAACAGTGCCAGCAGGTTTAATTAACAGTTAATTATTGATAGGTTTGTAAGGTTTCTCTCGAAGCGCGATTCATACAAAAATTTCGGCCCATACAATTCCTCTCAATTTCTTGGAAAAAATACTGACCTTTCTGGCAGGTCCATAGATTTGTTTGGATTTGAAAAGCTCGATTTTTTTTTGGAAATTAAAATTAATGTAGTGAGTGCGTCACAGAATTAACACCATTGTCATGTTCCGGTTCGGAAGTTAGTGTAGCTTACACGATAGTCCTGTAACTGCGGCCACAGGACAGCGACGTACCTACATCACCTGTGGTGTATACAGGTCGCGGTTTTCTCTTACCACCGGGAGAGTTTTATGCTATATTGCGGTAAAGGCAAGGCGAGGGAGCTACAGGACTCTGACATTTGATCGCTCCGTTGGTTGAGTGGCTATAGTAATCGCCTAAATGCATCGACGTCCCCCGTGTTGGTCCGGGCTCCTTTGTAGAATAGACCATCTGCCTTCCTTGCCAGGCAGCTCGTAAAATGCGAGCAAAGGCTCACCGTCACTAACACCGTGAATTCTGACTAGGTGGTAGAGTTTAGCAGCGACTTGCCCGGATTGGTACCACCGCCTTACCTATTCCTGCCGCCATAACGTCATGACGTGTTCCGTTGTATTAGTATCGTTGACTAACACCCATAACACAAGCATATAATTTGCTTACTTTGGGGTTAGATTCAGTTTGTGTAACTTGTCCAGGAATATTTATTATTAT
>NJDD01001046.1:5292-15625 GCA_002245505.1 Calephelis nemesis
TGGGTTTTTCCAATTTTCTAGTTAAAAAAATGTTGCTCGGGATTGGAAATGTGCCCGGTTGGCGATAGGCTTGTCACCTATCATATTGTGGGACTTAGTATCTTCGGCTAGTCGTGGGTGCCCTGGTTGTGCCCTTTGCCTACCCCTTCGGGGATATGGGCGTGAAGATACTTTACTTTACTTTTTAAAAGTAAGTCCCAATTTAGCATGGTCTTCGCATCATGTCTGTATTGGTGTAATAATTTTGCTAATTCTTTTTTTGTTAAGTTCGTGGTGGTTGGGAGAAGGATTATTTGAAGAGAAAACTGTGAAAGTTGCAGGAAAAATACTACTTTAATTTTTCCCGTATGCAATCCGTTAGTGATTTCAAGCGATACGAAGTTTGCCGGTTTGGCTAGTATTATATAAATTAAAATCGTAAACGTAATGTTAATGATTCTGTATATTGAAAATATCCAAAAATTTATTGGTTTAGTTTTAACACATTCTGAGAAATTTTAGGATTGAAGTCTATTCATACCTTCTAGAAACAAAAAAGGTAGAATTTGCTAATTTTTTCGTCGCCACGTGGTGAAATTGCATTGTATATATACTTTTCAAATAACACTTGTACAATATACAATATGATGACAAAGTATATGTAGAATGAAAGAAAGGGTGTATAAAATGCTGGTATCTTGTATTTCTTGTACTACGAATATAAATTCGAATCATCAAAGAGTTTAACGGGAGATATAGGTCTATATCATAATATTAATACGTGAAAAACAAACTTTGCATCCCTTTTTACAAAAACTGCGCGGATAAAGGAGTATGAAATTTGGTACACTTAGGGCTTACGTATAGAATAAGTGCAGAACGCAAATATTTTTCAATAATAGTACTTGTAAAGTGCATTAAATCAAAAAATAAAACATTACACACACTATCATGCATTTGACACATTTTTTTATATAAGAGGAGGCAAACGAGCAAGTGGGTCACCTGATGGAAAGTGATCACCGCCGCCCAAGGGCATTCGCAACACCAGGAGTATCACAAATGCGTTGACGACCTTTAAGAAATGAGTACGCTCTTTTCTTGAAGGTCCCCAAGTCATAATTGTTTGGGAATACCGCCCTCGGTAACTGATTCCACAGAGAACACATAAACAAATAAGTTGATGATAACGATAAAATATCAACAGATGGCGCACAAACTGTATTCATGAAGTTTGGAAACAAAGTAGCTGGGGCCCTACCATGAACGCTTAAAGCAGTATTATTTCCATCTTGCTAAATGTCTGCCTTTATAAGCAACTTTGTGGTATACGTCATAAGGTTGTCTTTCTTGACTGACAATTAGTATTGTTAAAATAGTACTGTTTTAAGAGCTTATGGTAACCCCCCAGATCTTGATAAATGAAAACAGCGTTCTTTTCAAAAGTAATTTGTTTGAATAACTTATGATTAAAATTGATTCAGATCAAATTTTAAACGACGATGGGCGATAACTGGTGTAAAAGAAAAACGTTTTAATAACACCGTAGTAACTTCAGAATAGCTGATTCGATTAGGCTGAAAATTGATAAAAATGTAGCTTGAAACCAGAAAAAAATAAAAGATACTTTTTATTTCACCAGACTGCATGGCAATCAGGAAAAACATTTTTATTCTACCCACCAAATTGAACGGGTTGTACGAAATTCGCCGCAACATCTAGTTTCTGATAACAGGAAATATTATATGCCTAGAAGTTACGTTAGTGAGTTCCACTTTGATGTAAGCAGATAATTATATAAATGGTATATATTTATTAAATATGTGTTGGTCGGGGCTCCTTTGTAGAATAGACCATCTGCCTTCCTGTGCCAGGCAGCTCGTAAAAGGCGAGCATAGGCTTACCGTCACTAGCACCATGACATCCTACCAGGTGGTAGAGTTTCGCAGCGACTCACCCGGATTGGTACCACCGCCTTACCTATTCCTACCGCCATAACGTCATGACGTGTTCCGGTTCGGAAGGTAAGGTAGCCGGTTAACTTACTTTTGCTCGAGGCCTAACATCCCGGCCTCTGGTTGGCAACGCACCATTACCACCTTTGGTGTCTCTAGGCGGCGGGAATTTCTCACCATCAGGAAATCCATCTGCTTGTTTGCCTTCCAATGTTATAAAAAAAAAAAATATGTCTTATACTTATCCTTATATCTGAAATCTACCACCGGATCAGAATTCGACCACTCACTATAAGAAAGAGTTGCTGCACAGTGCTTTACCACCAGTTATTAGTTGTGACCTGTTTGAGATATGATTGCCTCTTTCAACCTGCTAGGGTGTGTGGCAGGACATCAAATCAATACGGGGCGTTGTTTGACTAATAAAGCCCAGAAAATCTATATCTCGCTTGTAAAAAAGTATCATCACGCTCATATCCCCGAACCTCTTCGGGCAGGCATGTACCTGGTTGTAGATGTAAGCAGAGGTACAACCAGGGCACCCACGACTAGCCGAACACTCTAAGTCCCACAATGAGATAGGTGGCAAGCCTATCGCCAATCGGGCACATATCCGATCCCGAGCAACCTTTTTTTTTATTAGAAAATTGGAAAACCCAATGTTCTTTTTGTTGTCCGACCCGGGATGCAAACCCGGGACCTCATGCAGTTAAGTCCAACAAATAAACACCTAGACCACAGAGGCGATAAACATATTTTATTATAAACATAATTTATCACTGAATTCAATATTAGCAACATCATCATCAATCTATATACCTACATAAAATAGGTTTAATAAAACATATATTTTAATAATTTGTTTTTTTAATTAATTTCTACACAAAATAAAACAATAACTACAAACATTAAAATATTCAAACATTTACATAATACGACCAAGGCAACGAAGTTTGCCGGGATAGCTAGTTACAAAGAAAACTTTCGCAACATTTAAGCTTTATGTAACTCATCTTAGACAGTCGTGCGGAAAGCTTACGAACAAACACAGAAACAACCATGTTCCATATATCATACAAAATTCAACGTATCTCGGTGAAGGACTTACTTAGTACTTCAGAGTATTCACGAAACTGGTTTAGAATATTATAAGCTTAAGTCGTTTGGAAGTAGTTTTACTCTAATACCTTATGCGTGTTTATGACAATTCCTATGGATTGAGTACGATAAATAGCTAACATGAGTGAGATTTTTAGCATTTTCTAAAAATATGGTATCGTATTTTTAGAAAATACTAAAAAAAGAAAATTTTTTTATTAACGTACAGGACAAACTCTTCCAAACTTTACTAGGTGGTAGAGTTTCGCAGCAACTCGCCCGGATTGGTACCACCAACTTACATATTCCAGCCGCCGTAACGTTAATGCTTGCCCTTGACGTTCCGGTTCGGAGGGCAAGGTAGTCTTACTACTGCTCTTTTACTCTAGGCCTAACAACCCGGATTCAGGTTGGCACCGCACCATTACCACTTTTAGTGTCTCTAGACGGCGTGAATTCGTTACCATCAGGAAATCCGTCTGCTTGTTTGTCTTTTATTATTATAAAAAAACGAGAATTAAATCGTGGTGACAGCTGTAGGGTTACTTTTGAATATAAATTTCATGGAAATTGGAAATTATTTTATTTATTTATTATTATTTTATTGGAATTAAGATATACTAGCTGCACTGGCAAACTTCGTTCCACCCGTCTAGATTGTATAATACAATTCAAATGTTGCTTGTTTGTTTTCCTCTCAATCAAACGGCATGAAAGGTTCCCTGTGTCTGTCTCCTGGTTCTAAGCTACCATCTTACTAATTTTCAGCCAAACCAGTTAAGCTTACCCTTATTTATAAATAGTGTAACTAATACGCCTTTCTTTTACATACATAGAGATGAATCTTCGCTTTTATTTGACTGATTTTGTTTAAATACACATTTATCATGATGCGATGCCATCATGAAGTCGGGATGTTAGGGCTCCAGCAAAAGTAAATTTACCAGCTACCTTACCCAAAGAACCGGCACAAGTTAACGATAAGCGCTGACGTTATGGCGACAGAAATAGGTAAGACTGTGGTATGAATCCAGGCGAATCGCTGAGAAACTGTACTAACTAGTCAGAAGTCACGTTGTTAGTGACGGTAAGACTATGCTCGCCTTTAACGAGCTGCCTGGTAGGAAGGCAGATGGTCTATTCTGATATGGAGCCTGGACCAACACGGACCAATAAAATAAATGAAACTGTGAAGTAATAATCTCAAATAGACATTCACGAAGTGCTTGCATCGAAAATATACAATATTACTATGGCTTTAATAGATTGTCTTAGAAATAATTTAATAGCACTAAAATTGCGAAAACCCAATTAGTTCATTACAACATCGTGATTGGATAATTATTTTTTTGTGAAAGTGGTCCGATATTATTTTTATTAACGTGATACGAGTGGTTTTGAGTTCTGGTTATACTCAAAAATGCGTAATGATGATATCGTGGATAATGTTTAAATATCAGTTCTCTTCATAGCTGTATTCCAGTTCGGAAAGTATGGATATATGTAAATTTACTTATGTTATGTTATCTATAATAGCATTTCATCATCTTGCGCCATATCTATACATATCCGATACATCTTATCTTCTCATGACCGACTCGTTGGTCGAGGAGCTAGCGTACACATCTAACTTTAACAAATAACCGCGTTAGTTCTGGTTCGATTTCCGACGGAGACAGCATTAGTGTGATGAACATTTTGATGTTCGAATTTCATGGTCTGGTTTATAAAATTTATTCTGGTGTAGCTGATTTAGTATTTCTATGTAATAGTATTGAAACCATAGCACAAGCAATTGGCATACTTTAGGGTTCGATTTACTTTATGTAACTTGTCCAGTTTTTATCATCACCTGACGATGACCTTCCTATAGCCTAAAAACCTATAATTGAGTACAACTTGTGACTTGACACCCCCATCTTTATGTTGGCAACGATAACTTTTTTATGTCTATTTACATGTTTTTTTCTTACCATCACATTTTTTTGTTTGTCTTCCAATTTGGGTTGGTCCGGGCTCCTTTTGCAGAATAGACCATCTGCCTTCCTGCCAGGCAGCTCGTAAAAGGCGAGCATAAGCTTACCGTCACTAACACCGTGACATCTGACTAGGTGGTAGAGTTTCGCAGCGACTCACCCGAATTGATACCATCGCCTTACCTATTCCTGCCGCCATAACGTCATGACGTGTTCCGGTTTGGAGGGAAAGGTAGCCGGTAAACTTACTTTTACTTGAGGCCTAACACCTCGGGTTAGCGACGCACCATTACCTTTGGTGTCTCTAGGCGGCGTGAATTTCTTACCATCAGGAAATTTGTCTGCTTGTTTGCCTTCCAATATTCTAAAAAAAGCGTATTATTCATGTCCGTGTGCTTAAAGAATTATGTGGAGGTACGACTAGGCCACTTAAGCCTCAGAAAATAACAACGTCTTCCAGATTCACAAAAAATAAAACGTAAAACATTTCTGCACATCGTTTGTTGATTTGAGTCTTCAAATAATAAAGGCATTACAAAAATCCCCCGACGGAGTTCCTCTAAAAATTCGTAAAGCCAATAATGTAAGACAATAGGCCGGGCTCTACTTTTGTTCCAGAAACTAAATAAATATTGACTCAGTTTTCTCCAATTCGAAGACAAAAGAACATTTTAATTAAATCAAAGACGACGGCGGAGAAAATGTTGTCTGAGTTATGCAATTCGGAAACTATGCTTGACAGGTGTAAAGAATGGGATGTAATAGATGCACACGTTTAATACTTAAATGTTTTAAACAGTTTTTTATAAAATGTCATTGCTTTATTTTCAGGTCTCAGTTTCGATTCCCTCGTCGAGAAACCAAAAGAAAACGAAAGAAAATATCAATTTTAAAATAAAAAGTAACCATTGGATATGTAGTTTGTACCCGGTGGACGATAGGTTTGCCCATATTACACTGTCGGGTTTAGTCTTAGGTTAGTTGTGGATGCCCTGATTGTAACTCTGTCTACCTCTTTAGGGATACTTTTGTCCAGTTTATTTGCAAGGGAACTAGGAAAAACATCATTTTTTATTTTTATAAAAGATACGTACCAAAGGGACGCAAACTAGCACTCGTCTCGGCTGTAGCCGATGGTTTTCTCCTACTAACACCTCATTGACCTATCTATAACGTAGAGGACATTTAAAAAGTCCAACTTTAAAACAAGTACAATTCTTGCTCAATTGATTAATAGGGAACTGCATAAATATTTCAAATAATACAACACAAATTGAACTTACAAATAACACAAATTGAACTTAGCCCCATTTTGCTATCTAAGCAGGAAACATACAGATTTTTTTATTTCAATAATACAAAGAAAATCTTAAATTGTTGCAACATTTGCAGCATTGCAACAAATGCCTCCCGATAATGGCGTTAGCCTTTGACTAATCAGATGATTTTTATTAAAGAAAACCTGGGATAATTTAATGAAAATGGGTAAAACAATGCTTTAATTCGTACAAACTTTCGGGAAATACGAGTCATAATGTCAAACGATACGAAGTTCGCCGTGTCTGCTAGAACTATACATATTTAGTTTTTTTAATAATGATTAAAAACAACAAAGCAATTATTTGAAATGTGCAATAACGAAAGAAATAAAATTAAGAAACTTGTTTAGAGCACATTGAATGAAATCACTAAATATTTAACAAAATAAAGGCAATATCCTATTTTGTAAAATACAAGATAAAGATCTTAATTAACTCGGCTTTCAAAGAGATCGAAAATACTCTATTAAAATTAGGTTTACTCCATAAACACCCGACAGTTTATTATGCAACAATGAGTTTAATTAAGGTAAATAAACAATAAATATCAACGTAGTTTAAAAAAAACATATTTGAAAATAGCAAATTATCAATTATCAAATTACCCCTGCGGTCTAGCAGTCCAACGTCGGACTTGACTTCTTGAGGTATAGTTGGGTGCGATATCCGGGTTGGGCTAAAAAAATAATTAGAAAACGTATATTTTCAATTTTCTAATACATAACATTGCCCGGGGTTGATATCCGGGATATCGCTTAATGTCTTCGGATAGTCGTGGGTGCCTTGGTTGTACCTCTGCCTACCTCTTGGGGGATACAGGCGTGAAGGTACTCACTTCCTTACATTTTTCCTTGCGGCTGTTAACCTTATTAACAGTTTGTGATCTACTTATATCTGCTTAAAATTTCTACTTATCTTATATAATAATTCATTATCGAATTAATCTCAAATACTTAATTAGTAATTGAACATTGGAAATTTAATAAGGCCTAAGGGCTCAATTAATTTGGGATGAAGGAGACAACCTTTGTACGTATTATGTCAAATGTCGATATCAATTACTCGGGCATTCATCTGTAATTTACCTAAAGAAGCCCTTTCCCAATTGAAAGGTTATGTGCATCAAGCGATGGATTTAAGACAAAGTAAGGAAGTATCTTAACGCCTGTATCCGTGTATGTATCCCCGAAGAGGTAGGCAGAGACACGACCAGGGCACCCACGACTAGCCAGAACACTAAGTCCCACAATGTGATAGGTGGCAAACCTATCGCCAATCGGGCACATATCCAATCCCGGGCAACATTAATTTTGTAAAAAAATTTAAAATATATATTTTCTAATTTTTATTTGTACCCTGGTAACGAACCCGGGACCTAAAGAAGTTAAGTCCGACTGAGGACCGCTAGACCAAAGAAGAGACAAGATTTAAGACTGATTTTCCGTACCCAGGAAAACAAGTTTCTAACGAAGAATAATTAGTAAGTTAGGAAGAAAACTAAGGAGAAAGAAATACGAGTTTAGTATTTATGTGCAATCTATTGGAATTTCCACCTTTTTTCCCCGTCATGTACTATAAAATCACTCATGTATCATATTTTTTGGGCTAGCGTTGTTTAATATTGTTGATTATCAAACAAAAACCTAAAAAAAGAATTGTGGATATGCTGCCCCTTTTGCAAAATCTATTTGATATAAATATATACTGATCGACTGCTCTATCTTTTTGTGTTTAAGGACTTGTCTATCAAAGATCGCTACTTAAAGATAAGAACGCCTTTGTGTGCCGATTATTATATTTACGAAGTACCCATGTTCAAATCCATAACATAAAAATAGGTACTATTTTTATATCCTTCATTCATCAAAATAATGGACATCATGTTGCTACTATAAAAGTGGCAATGATCTCTTTAGAGTTTATCATTCAAAGTTTATCCTAGGGCATAAGCATCCTTTAATTTATCCTCAACTTATCCTGATAAGTCTATGAAGCTACTGCGTAATGTTCTCCTTTTAGTGTACTTTTTGCTTCTGGTCTTCTGATGTATACTCTGGTTTTCTTATAACACAGCTTTCAATTAATGAATCAATGGATTTTCGCTAATGAGCGTCTGATTGAATAAGATGTTCCTGGTCTTCTTTAGGTCGCACATTACAAGCCACTGTCTACCGAATCTTTGAATTAAATGAATTTTCTCATACTGTTATAGCGGACGGGACGTCCTAATTGATAAAATGAAAACGTCATTAAAATCACTTAACATTAGATATAATACAAATAATTATTAACACAGATATAATCTTGCAGCTCTCAATTAGGAAACTTCTATAAATTATCCCAAAAAAACAGTTTGAAATACGTGACAAAGTCACGTTCGGACCTCCCGGGGTTGCCGTTTTATTGCAGTTTTACCGAAAATCAGGAATCGTATCAATTTCAAAGAACGATTGTAGGTACCTAACTTTGGAAACTTCTGTTACAAATATTTTTATTGATATTTTGTTGGAAAATATTATTTATGATGTCGCTTTGAATGTGTGTACTTTCTCCATAATCAAATTTTATAGAAATTTCAATACTTTTTATGTGTATTAGCATTACCTATATTTTGACGAAATTTATCATAATTTATAAAGTTTAAAAATTCCTCTAAAGGCAACAAGTATTTAGTTATCAGTGGTGTAATTTTTGTACTGTTTTAAAAAAGGAAAAACTGTAGATGCTACATAATTTAATAAAAGTAATCAATTTTTTACGGATTTTTATATTCAAATTTTGGCAAAACATCAGCAAATAAAACTTCATACTATTTTCACTGTTCTTAAGGTGCTGGAAATAGGCTTAATAACTATGAAATAAAAAATGTATATAAGCCCCGACACAAGAACTTAATTACCATTCAACAATTCAAAAAATTGGTTAACCTCCCTTCTTTCTCCCCCGACAATATTTAAATGGCTCAACCGATTTTCATCAAACATGTCCGAGAACGCTCGCACATAAGTTACATTTAATACAAAAAAAAAACTAAATTTAAATATCTGCATCCGTTTGGGAGTTATGATGCCACAGTCAGACACTTCATACTTATAAACCCCTCTTTCTGCGTGGGGGTTCAAAATATGAAGAAAATTCAATTGCACTCATTAAAAGAACTTCCATTTTATTCACAGGTCAATTTCAAATTCAAATACCTTAAAATAAAATAAAGCCGTGTTGGTCCGGGCTCCTTCGTAGGAGAGACCATCTGCCTTCCTTGCCAGCCAGCTCGTAAAAGGCGAGCATAGGCTCACCGTCACTAACACCGTGACACCTGACTAGTAGACTGGTAGAGTTTAGCAGCGACTCGCCCGGATTAGTACCTTACCTATTCCTGCCGCCAAAACGTCTTGACGTGTTCTGGTTCGGAGGGTAAGGTAGTCGGTAAACTTCCTTTTTATCGAGGCCTAACATCCTGGCCTGAGGTAAGCAACGCACCATTACTACTTTAGGTGTCTCTGGCGGCGTGAATTTCTCACCATCAGGAAATCTGTCTGCTGGTTTGACTTCTAATATCATAAAAAAACATAGCAAAAAATTATATATATAATAATAACATAGCATAGAAGTAAACTAAAAACTAAAACACCCTTCACTTTTTCTCCACGCTAACTTGTGATTAATTTCGGTCCACTAACAATGAAAAATCCACAGATCCAGTTCCTGTATTGATTTGTAAAGCTTTAAATGTGAGACAATAGACGAGGGGCTACACTTTTGTTCCAAGTCAAATAAAATATGGACTCTCTTTGCTACAGTCCTGGACAATGGAATGTTTTGTTTGAATACTGTTGAACTTGTAACTTGTGTAACGATTTTTTTTAAAGAAAGTTTATTTGAGAGATGTAACGAGAAGTGTTTTTCACTATTTACATATTACTTCAAACGTATATTTGGTTCAGAAGTGTGTTAAAATGTCATCAATCATCATTCTGTTTATTATTGTGTGTGTGTGTGTGTGTGT
>NJDD01001046.1:24537-51656 GCA_002245505.1 Calephelis nemesis
TATGTATTAGTATCGTTGACTGACACCCATAACACAAGCATAATATAATTTGCTTACTTTGGGGTCAGATTCAATTTGTGTGAGTTGTCCTGGGATATTAAAAAAAAACACCATAATTGGTTTGATGTTCACTTTAGTATCAAGCAGGACTGCGGTTGTTTGCACTGATAATACTCAACCTAGATTTAGGGCTGTGTTCAGAAGGCAGCTACTTTAGGGACAGCACGCATTGTGCGAAGATTCCTTAGTCTGTCTCTCTGACCACTGGCGGTTTAGGTATAATACTACCGGTATTGATCATGTTTTTACTTTCATATATGTAATAAAACATTTTATTTTAAATGCATAAACGGAGACAATAATAAAGCAATGTTAATATAAAATAATAATAGTGAAAATACTGGCGACGGCACGCATTGTGAGGAAATTTCATAGTTTGTCGCCCCGATCTCTGACGGTTTAGTCAAAAGAATATGTTTTTTATATATATTTTTAATATTTTTATTTGTTAAATGTAATAAATAAGAAATATTGTAAATGTAAAAAAAAACTAAATTGTACATAGACCATACCAAGGCATACTTGTGACGCATCTAGACACAATCTAAGATCTACCACCGGATCGGGACGCGGCCGCTCCTATTCTTATCTTGTATCTTAAATAAAACTACTTTTGGCCTTTCTGATTTTTAAATTAAACATACGTCAGATAGGGTTCAGTGGATTTGATAAAAGATATTTACACAAGAGATATAAATAAATTTGGTTTTCGGTACTTATTTATTTTGCTAAATTTTTGTAAGAATCAAAATTTTTTTAATTAAGAATTTGAAACGTTTTATTAGGTAAAAACAAGTATCCTCACGCCCATATCCCCGAACTGGTAGGCAGAGGCGCAACCAGGGCACCCACTGCTAGCCGAAGACACTAATCCCACAGTGTTATAGGTGGCAAGCCGATCGTCAACTGGGCACATATCCAATCCCGAGCAACATTTTTTTTATTATGAAAAACCGACCGAAAAGCCGACTTTTTACTTTGTTGCCCGGCCCAGGAATCGAACCTGGGACCTCATGCAGTCAAGTCCAACACCTGGTCCGCTAGACCACAGAGGCGATCATATTAAGTAGATAAATATCTATAGATATAATTAATTTGAAGCATTTGTTTTGGAAGTATAAATATTCGGACTTGTATTTTAGTGTATTAAGATGTAAGCAATCCTATCTTTCAAGTTGCGTCAAACTGCACAGGATGTGCAAATTTGATGGAAATCGTACAATTAAAAAAGGAATATAAGTTTAATATTTTTAAATGTACTAGTTAACTAATCTTTCTCTTTCTACTCCATAAAGGACTTAGCGTGAAGATAAGATAGCAATTTAATTGAACGCGAAAAGCTTTAACTTAGTTGCACTTGTATATAAAGTAGCAACAAAGTAAATAATACATTTAATTAAATACAAGTGGCAGTGTTAACATAAAATATCTAAGCAGACTCTGCATTCCTTGTCGCTTCGAGTCACTATAACTATGCACTATATTGCGATATCTTTAACGCTGAAGAATTTATAACGAAAGGAAAACTACTGAAAAGAATTAAACGATTTCGCTAAACTTAAATCAGGCTTTAATTGGATTAAAAATACAAGGAATAAGGAAGATTGACGTTATTTATTTGCTAACAGTTGCCTGCGATTTTGCGTGTAAAATGTATTTAATAGACACTGGCACGTTATAGAAATATGTTACTCGTAGTTGGATATTCGAAATCGTTAGAAGTAACGTCTTCCGTAGGATATCTGCATCACCAGAAATAACAAGCATTGACAACTGTTCAGAAATAATCACTTTTGAAGAGTTAATCATATACCAAAAGTAACCAATAAAACTACATTACACGACACATTTTTTTTAAATGAGTCTTCTTTCTGTAAATATATCTATTGGTATACGTATTGAAGATATATGTGAAAAACAAAACAATGATCGCTTTTTAATTTAACAGAATATTTCACTACAAATTGATATACGATTGAAACGGCATGCAGTATACCACGTTTGGCCTACTTGTACCCAATTGTCAATCATAATTCAAAGATGGTTTTGTTTTAGTCGAATACCATGTACTCGTATTGTGCTCTGAAGATTAGTTTTCGGATAATTCATGTGTTAATAAACCTACGCACTCATCCTCTGAACATCAAAGTGTCCGTGTTCGTTCGTACGTACACAATATTACTGTTCCTCAGATAATATTCTATTTTCCCCCTTAACACATGTGTAGAAAGAGATGGAATGATGAAATTGATGTTCTTTATAAAAACCCTCGCGTGAATTAAGATTTTTTTTTAATTTTAATTATTTAGATTTTCCTCAAATTGTATAGTAAGTAGACTCCGTATATCAAATTTTATCTTCATTAATCTTCGATGTGGTCTACCAGTCTAGCATCGGTCTTGACTTCTTGAGGTCTCAGATTCGGTCAATGCTTTGATCGGGCAACAATGAAAAGATAAAAATATATATTTTTAATTTTCTAAGATATTTTTATTAGTCACTAGCTGTCCCGGCGCACTTCGTTTCACCCGTTCAGTATGGGAAATAATGAAGTATTATTTTTCCCAGTTTCCCTGCAACTTTCCCGCTTTTTCTCTTCATAAGAACCTTCTCCTGATAATAATTAACACAATAAAAAAAGAATAAGCCAAATCAGTCCAGTTATTCGGAAGTTATGCGCTTACCAACACATTTAGCAATTCATTTTTATATTATAGATTGAAAATAGCAGTGGTTGCCTAGTAACATATTCGAATTAGCCTTATCTTTTTTTAGATAGTTTGTTAAAATTGGCAACTAGATAACACAATTATTTATACACTAATAGTGTCTGTGGCCTAGCAGTCCGAAGTCGGACTTGACTTCTTGAGGTCCGATCTCCATGTCAGGCAACAAAAAAAAGTTAGAAAACGTGTATTTTCAATTTTCTAATAAAAAACCACGTTCTCGGTGATTGTATAAGTGCCCGGTGCTTGATAGACTACACCTACCTACCTCTGCCTACTTTTTCAGGGGTATGGGCGTGAAGATACTCGTCGTCATTAAAACAGTGAATTATGATTGCTTTACAAACAAAACACTTAGACATTCCCATTTTTAAATGTAGAACCAATCGTGTTATTTAATTTATATAAATATATATTTTAATTATAATTATAAACTACTAAAATGTACAAATATATGGCTTACTGGTTTTGCTTTTCAATTACAAGTAAAAAGTACAAGTGTTTTTTCAATTGAAAAATTTGAAAAATAAACATTTAGACTTTAAATTGTCTTCGCAAGCTTCTACATTTTTTGTTGAACAATGCAATAAAATTTTAATTCTATATTTAACAAACGTTAGGTTTGTCGAAAACCAGTTTTCGAAACGACAGCGATAAATCTTTATGTCAGAACTTTACTTTAGGGAATTAAAACGTTAAGTGTCTCCATACAAAATAATAATTTTTCAAAAACCCAAATGTCAAAAATATTGTATGTAACATTCTGTTTAAATCAATACAAAATAACCAGTTTTGTATAAATATGTCTAATTTATAACACATTACTTGATTTATAACACCTTTTACCCATGTACCGCATTCAGTACACGGACTTGTCGAGTTGAAGCAGCGTGTACATTTAGCGTGTACCGTGGACTTGTGAATGGCTAATTATTTCAAGAAAACACCTTTTTAATTAATATTCTTGTTTATTGACTACTTCTTGTTTATTGACAAATTGACATTGAGAGAAAGTAAAAAATACTTTTAAACACTTGCCAATTATTGTCAAGTGATTAAAGTCACAACTCAGCTCGTTTGAGCTCCAATTTTTATTATGTGAATAAAAATAAGTAACAATGCAGAACTTGGCCGACGAAGATATCTGGAAAGTGTTGGAGGACTGTGATGGTAAAGATACACTGTTCAATGTGTATTTGTAGGATCTAATTGGATTTCACATTTTAAAAAAAAAATTAGCAAAGCAAGGGTCATATCTGTGCAAAAAACGATGCGTCGGTTGTTATAAAAAAACTTATTGAACCGGGAAGTTTTTCAAAAGATACGAGAGCTAAAGCTAAAAGAGTGACAATACACTGTAATAAATGTAAAAAGACGTACTTTCTTCAATGTTATTCTAAAGTTCCTTTGCATAGATAAAGCAATTGTACTAGCAAACACTTGCTTTTTTGTCACTACCCACATTTAGAATGAAAAAAAAAACATATATGTCATGTTTTCCATTTTTTGTATTCATTGGTGTCCTGTTGACAAGTCCTGATAATTAGAGCTACATAACTCACAAGTCCATGAAGTAAGAGCGCATAGAAATTGATAGGGGCGAGTGTCCCGTTTACGGTACACGGACATGGTGGACCCGCGCGGCGTGTCCTGTATTCGGTAAGTACATTGGATAGGCAACGTGTTAAGCGTATACAAAGCATTATTATAAAGTACAAGTACTCGACCAAAATGAGGTTAAAACATTTTCATATATTTTACCACGACTGTCTCGATAGTCGACTTAAAACTATTACAACTTCATGATAAATGGTAAAGCTACTCTGTTACTATGTAATCCTTTCATCATAGGCATTAATTTAAAAAGTGCGTTTTTTTAATGTCATACGGTGTACCGAAAAAGATGTGTCTGTTATTCTAATAATTTAAAATTATATTTTGTAGCATAGACACTCAATTCTATCAGTCATCAATTACATTTAAATTTCTGTACATCCAACAAGTATAATGTACGTATGAGGTTTATAACTGTACTTGAGCTAGATTCTAAAATAATTCGATTTTAAATTATGTTACATTTAGAAATTACGTTATTTTCTTGGTTCTTC
Source organism: Calephelis nemesis (assembly GCA_002245505.1). Taxonomy (NCBI): domain Eukaryota; kingdom Metazoa; phylum Arthropoda; class Insecta; order Lepidoptera; family Riodinidae; genus Calephelis; species Calephelis nemesis. The sequence goes on from NJDD01001046.1 coordinate 29,432, forward strand.
TCTTTCTACATATGTGTTAATGGGAAATTGAATACTGAGGAACAGTAATATTGTGTCCATTGCGTACGGACGGACACGAACACTTTGATGTTCAGGGGATGGGTACGTCAGTTTATTAACACTTGAATTATCCGAAAACTAATTTTCGGAGCACAATACATGGTATTCAGCTGGAGCAGAAGCATCTTTGAATTATGATTGACAATTGGGTACAAGTAGGCCAAACGTGGTATACTGCATGCCGGTTCAATTGTATCATTCAGCATTTGATGCAATTGATTATGTTATGATTACATTTTTAGTCAAATACTTGACTAAAAATGTAATCATAACATATTATATATTATAATGTAATCATAACATATTATATAACATATTATATATGTTATGATTACATTTTTAGTCAAATACTTGACTAAAAATGTAATTATAACATAAAAAAAAAAATTTAAAAAAAGTTAAAAAATTAAATTAAATTTAAAAAAAGTATCATTCAGCATTTGATGCAATTGATTATGTTATGATTACATTTTTAGTCAAATACTTGACTAAAAATGTAATCATAACATATTGTATATTATAATGTAATCATAACATATTATATAACATATTATATATGTTATGATTACATTTTTAGTCAAATACTTGACTAAAAATGTAATCATAACATAAAAAAAATTAAATTTAAAAAAAGTTAAATTAAAAAGAGATCATACTCGTAGTAATACTAAATAATAAATATCCCTGGACAAGTCACACCAATAGAATCAAACACCAAAGTAAGCAAATTATATACTTGTGTTATGGGTGTCAGTCAATGGTACCAATAGAATAGAAATACTTAAATAGATATCAGAATAAATTTATAAAAACCCGAACCCCTAAATGCAGACATCTAAATGTTCATCACACAAATGCATGCACCCGATAGGAATCGAATCCCAGCCTGCGGGTGGTGGATGTAGTTAGGCGTGTACGTTAGCCACTCGACCAACGAGGCGGTCACTAGTGATCGTTATCGTGCTTTTCACTTACATCGTCAATACGTATAAAATGAAATAACATTAAATAAATAAATTGCATTTTCGTTCATCAGACGCGCATGTTGCGAATGTATCACTGAAAATATAGTGTAAACATGATTTAATTTACTTTTTAAAATTTGTATTTATTTAAAAAAAACTGAGTTCATATGTTTATAGTGAGTTTCTATGTTTTTTTAAACACAATAGAAACTAATGTAATTAATTATTTCTGGAGGCTTGGACGTCAAAAATGTGTTTTTTTGTAAAAAGTTATGATCTATTTTTATACAAACCAACAATTTATTTATGCGAAATAAACTGCTTACAACAACTTTCTTTCATATTCCTTCCTAACATATTTTCATAAGACTGGAGAGTATTATAATAATTTTCTTCCACCTAATTTCCTCACCGGGTAATAAATTTTACGATCGACGACCTACTTCACACCTACCCTTAATAAGGCTGCCATTTCTGGTAGTTTATCTTCAATGACTACTAATTTATGAATTAGTATCAAAGTACATAAATGGTGATTTCACTTAAGAGCCATATCTCCACTTTCATTTTTGAACTTTTTTGTCATCGAGATTTGACAACCCACGTTTATTATAATCAAGTAATTTAGTTTTCTGTAGTATTCTACTGGTGAATATCCCGTGAAGGTTCGGGTCTGCAGAGTAGAACAGACCATCAGCCTTCCTACCAGCAGATCGTAAAGGCTTAGGAAAGACTAAGTGGATCATTACCAACAAAACCACATGTGGATGAGTGTGGGAGTAACCAGTAGACTTGCACCATTATCCTTACACTCCATAAGAAAAAGACGTATCTACAACATCTGTAGTCTCTACAGGCGCAGTTGTTTTCACCTTTAGGAAAATCATGTGCTTGTTCTGCAGAGTGCTCGGATTAGACCTATTCTACCATAGGATAGTGCTCGCCATTATCGTGTTTCTATCCAAAAAGTACGGCAATTGGTGGATTTACACGTATGGCCTGAGCTCACGGCCATAAGAAAATGACATAGAAAGTGGCTGTCAGTAGATTTGTAGATATCTACTAGCAGACGCAGCCACGTGTTGCTGTGGCTAAGGTTTTTAAACTGAACGTAGTTTCCGCATTTGATTAAAATCGGTTAAGTACTTTAGGAGTCCATCGAAGATAAACAAACGTGATGGGTAATTTATATGTATTAAGAATCGACGGTTGTCTTTTAACATTATATGCTTGTTCCCTACCTTAATGGAAGAACTGAAAAAATTGCAATTATAACAAAACCTTGAAATCTATATATTCATTATGAAAGAAAGTGGTGTTAGTTACACTATTTATAACTCAAGAACGGCTAAACTAATTTGGCTGAAAATTGATTTAGAGGTAGCTTCGAACCAGGAGTACTTTTTATCCTGTTCGATTGTGAGGAAACTCGGAAAAACAACATTTTCATTTTTCCTATTTGCTCTACCGATTTAACTGAACGGATGAAACGATGTTTGCGGGTACAGCTAGTTTTAACTTAAAATATAAAAAAGAAACATTTAATTTCGTTAATATCCTGCTCCACTTTACGTATATATAAAGCTTTATGTGAAAATTTGAATCACGACCTCAATCTAAAATATATTTTTCTCGCTGTTACAGCTGTTGTGACGGTTTATGATGTAATACAATGAACAGCACACACAATCACCTCTGGGAGTATCCTATTGTGTTTCACAAGGCTATCAAAACCTTTATTAACTGGGGAACGCTAGCTAATTCCATCAGTGTACAATATGGTCTTGGTTATATCTTGGTTAAAGAATTGAGGTTCTGTGATTAGGTATTTATTTATATTTATTCCGCCATCTTATTTTATCGTATTACTGCCTCTGTGATTTAGCGGTCCAGGTGAATTTGACTGTATAAGGTTTGATCGGTCGGGCAATCGTTTGGAAGTTTCACCCAAGCGCAGACTAAGGAAAACATTAAATAATGTAATTTATTAATTTGTAGTTTCCCATTTTTTTCAACATAATTACACCTAATAATATTTTACGGTACAATGCGAAATGAACTACACATAAAAAGACCTCAGTATTTTATAAATCTAATGAAACTGTTATTAAGGGGAAGCTTCATTAGCTCATTGTACATTTTAATTACATCGGATAATTGAGGCTCTGGTATGAAAAGTAATTTATTTTCTGATTTGTTCGATTAACATTAAAAAAATTGCAAAACTATAGCAGAATGTTTTTTCATTATTTGAAAAACACTTGAACTGTTTCATTTAATATATTTTTTGTAATTATGAAGTGTTATTACGTATAATATATTATATATAATATTAGGGGTTAGCGCAACCACCTAACTCCACCGATCTAACTGCAAGACTCGGGTTAGATTTCCGATAAGGGCAGACTTTTACTGGTATCTGTTCAAATGTTTTATGTAATATGATCGCTGTAACCCAGAAACAATAGGAGTTACCGTACTCCTTCGAAACGGCTCGACCGATTCCCATGAAATTTTGTGACCATATTGAGTAGGTTTGAGAATCGGCTAATATCTATTTTTTATAACCCTAAAAAAATCACAGCAGCAAAAAATAGCAGAACAACGTCTGCCGGGTTAGCTAGTAATCTTATAATTTGATTATATTGTGTATTTTGTCCAGGGATATAAATAGTTAGAACCAGTTAATTATCTTTTCCAAGATTTTGAGACTTTCTTTAATGTGAAAGCAATATTACAATTTAAAGCTCGTCTGCCGTAATTGCTTAAATATTTAGGTAGTTTTAATTTAGTCTCTATAATTTCAAATGATTTTTTGATTTTTGTTTTTAAATGTTTATAAACTTCGATTGTATTTTACTATCTTCCAACAGTGTGCTTATTAGCTGTCTTATCTCTTACAAAAATCAGAACTATTACATCCAAACTTCACTACTCAAAACATTTAGAAATGAAACCTTGTTTGTATATTTTAATAAAACATGAGTTCACGGTTGAAGCTAAATGTTTATTTTCATGATTCTGGTACAAAACATTTAATCTCCCCACTAATTAATCAAGTCAAAGGTCTGTTGAGTACTGGAGTGGTGGCGTGGTCCTCGGCAAACGTCGTCTTTGAATAATAATGGCGGTATAAATTTACTTCGGACAGAACAATGTCAAGTTGCTGCAGACTTATGACTGACGAGAGAATGTTGAATTCATTCATTGTTTTGAAATCAAACGACGTGTAGTAGTACTGCTTCCAATCTGTAGACCGTACGTATAATGATTCTTTCAATGCAACAGTTGTAGTCTAGCTGGATGGGATTTAAAACTTTGTCACTTCAATCGTAAATATTAATTGTACCTATAATAATTAACAACTAAGTACACATATACTGTTTAAATTATGCACCTCGGTATATTTCGTGTTTACGAATTTAACAGACCAAGAAACCAATGTGTGATCGTCGTTTTAGAATTGAGCCTCCTATACGCGTCAGTACCTCGACTGTGATGAATGTGACAAAATTGTATAGAGCTATAATATGTTTATGTAATATTATAGTATGTAATTATGTAACAATAACTCTATACAGATATTTTTAAAACACATTTTCCGAAGCTTGACGAATATAGCTGAATCGCATAATTTAAATAATAATATAATGTATGTATTTAAGAGGTTAGCTGACGATGTAGATGTTTCACATGAATGAAATTGTATATTTTATGTATGGCTTTTAGCTGGATGGATAATACATATTGGGTGTAGAAAAGAGAGTGTGTTCAGGGAATGGAGTAAATGGAACGCTGGGTAACCTGTTTCAAATCAAGGTTTAGAGGCAATACGTTAGGCGCACTTTGCATAATTCTAATATTTTTATCCCAAAGTTGTTGTATAGAAGAGGGTGTTGTTGTATAGATGGGTTTGTCAGAAAGAGTAAGAGAGTAGGATAAACGAAAGGAAGATGAAAATGAAAGCGCTACGGAAAATCTGTGTTGAAACGTTTGCTGACAAGAAAGAGTGAGATTTATGAATATGATGGTCAAGAAAACTTAAAATAATATATGACAAAAATCATCGTACGTATGAGTAAGTTTAACTATAATCCAATTCTCCTAAACTAGAACACAAAATGGACAAGCACTCGTGAAGCTACATCTATAGGTCTCTGAAATTTACCATTAAAAAAGACTTTTGAAATTATTTTTGAGTAGAACAAAAGTATTGTTATGAAGTTGCTAAAAATATTCAAGCATACCAACTTATTCCAATACGTTGTGGAGTTTTAATACTTTGATGTTTCTAGAAATTATTTACTTATATTTATTTTAATATTTTACACAGGCGGTAGAGTACTGTGCAGCAAGTTAACCGAGTCCAGGGATATTGCGTTGCATAATTTGCCTAACGTCTTGGTCAATGAAGACAGTAATTACAGAAACATATGACAAAATAATGTATTTTCACATAACAAGAAAGAAAAGTTAGTTACATTAACTAAAAAATTACATACTTAAATTCACAAATAAAACGCTTTAAGTGACATAGTAAAACCTTTTTTTAAACTTCATTTTCTGTTCAATGTAATAATTATAAGTAACATATAAACTGAGCACTTAAAATTAAATATTCCTAAATATTTGTCGCTTTAATTCAGAATCCGAGCTTCCATTTTATATTTAAAATCAGATTTCGCGCGGGAAGCAACACAAATTGGTTTGAAAGTTTCGAATCAGCGTAGACAGATGGCGCGACCTTATTACTTACCGTTTGGACGTGACAAGCAATTACAGTACTAGAAACTCGTGTATTTTTCTCATAAAGGAATTAAGGCCCAGCTGACGATTACTACGCTGTTCAAGTTCAACGATTAAAATTCATTTCGACTTTTCATTAAAGGCAAATTTATAGTATTAATAGTAGTAATTTAATAGTAGTATTTGCAGTAGGTAGTATTTATAGGTGTAATTTATTTATTATAGAATAGAGTCTTGTGTGAGTAATAAAGTATATGTTCTTAGGAGTGTTTAGAACAACTTTAAGATAAGATTATTAACCTACCGCGACATTTTGTTTTATAAAACGAAAAAAAAATTTTCACTTTAGCAGTGCTGTGCAACTTGCCGGGATAGGGATCCTATGCCTGACGTCATAATAACTCTGTTCTGTTCGGTCGGCTTTTCATTATGCTGAGGACAAAAGACATTTGTACAATCTATGTTTATAGGCCATGGTAGTTTCTTACCAGCAGGAGATCCGTGTACTTGTTCGCAGACCTCTGACATAAAAAGGTTGTGAAAAAAGTAAATATAATAAAGTATAGTGTAATAAACACACACATTCAACATCATAATAGTTAAAAGACTTCCAGGCGTGAAACACAGTCAGGTGACCTCTCAAGTTGTAATAAGAGACCTAATAAGTAATATCCCGCTGATATTTAACGCGCTGTGCAATTTCATTTCGTACTAATTTAGCTTTGACTTTTCATTAAACGAAAATTTATAGTTTAAGTTTTAGGGTCAGAGTAGACGCATAAATTACCATTCCGTGTGCTCCAAAACTTTAATGCCAAAATTTGGAAACCTGCTATTATATATCAGCAATATTTTATCAGTATTACTAACTACCAATGAAAAACGAGAATACTTTCAGGTTTAAAAAAATTTAAATCGAAAGTGAGTGAAAGGGAGTCAAGTATGATTGTTATCAAGTGATACGTATTTCCAATTCCGTATTTATCTCTGAGATCCATACTGTTATTATAAATGCAAAAGTCGGTGTGTGGTCTGTTACAGTTGCACAGATAAACACTATGACATTAATTAATAGGTTAAGCAAAAACTTTTGACTACGTCTCACGAAAATTTGGAAGTCTGAGGAATATAAAATTTAGCACTTGTATAGTTTATATATAGGAGAAGTGCAAAACGCCAATATTTTATAATAATGCTAATAATCAAAAAAATAAAACATTACATTTACTACCATGCATTTTACACACACAAACAAATATATTGATGATAACAATAAAAGATTAAAGATAGCGCACAAACTATATTTATAAAGTTTAGAAAAAAAGTAGTTGGTCTTTACAAATGAGTATGGCGTTCTTACCGAAAAGAAATCAAAATTATTTATCATGGTCGAATTTCGACCAATGGGCAGCCCCTAGTGTAGTTGAAGACCCAAGATTATGTACAGGTTACTTATTTTTCAAAAATTAAACCTCAGAGAACATTATTGTGGGCATAAAAATAAAAGGTCTGGCTAGACTTTTTATTTTTATGCCCACTGGATACTGTAATGTTTCGTTACGGAGGGTAGGGTAGTCGGTATACTTGCACGACTGGCACAATACCTCTGCCATAAGATTGCGACGCACTTACAACATTTACGGTGTGTTGCTAATTTTGACCCATACTTTTTGGGAATGTTATCAATCAATATCAATACATATTATAAAACAAAGTCCCCCGCCGCGTCTGTCTGTCTGTCTGTTCACGATTTACTCGAACAGTACTAAACAGATTTTTATTCGGTTACAAACAATAGATAGAACAATTCTTGAGAAAGATTTTAGTGTATAGTAAGTTCATGTTTTGTACAAACCAACGATATTACAACGATATTAGTTCAAGATGTCGGCAAAAAATAAGCCGATCGGGAGCTTTCCTCGAAAACGCTGCCAAAACCTTTTGAGTTTTAACAAACAATGTATGATGGGATTTTTCCTCTTCGATAGATCTCAAAAAAAGTAAGCGGTGGTACATATTGTCTATCTTTAAAGAATAACCCACAATAACCGTTTTTTGCGTTTACTTAAAACAGTAAAATGAAGGGTTACTTTAGAATATATTTTTAACAATACAGAAACCCTTAATGAAATAAATCTGTTAGATACGCTATGCGTGTAACAACGTTGGTGACAATAAATGTTGGTGACATACGAAGACTAAAAAATATTATGAAACTCTATTATCTTGTTGTATCTGTAGCAAATACATTTATTCGTTCCTTCCAAATACTTCGTGGCCCAAAAACAATTATTAATTCGATTATTTCAGCTGACAATTAGATAACCTCCGAAGTAACACTCGGTGAAACACGAAATGGGTCAATTTTAAGCGGTGCGTTAATATTCTGTTGGACAAATGTATTTACATTGGAAGTGAATGGAATTAGAAACCTTTGGAATAAATTGTTTTTGTTAGCCTATTGTAGGCTTGTTTCAAAGTCTTATACCTGCAAGCGTTATGCCACAGATATTCCACAGATAGATCGAAGTTGATATAAAATAATTAGCCATTATTTTTCAAAGGAGCTCTGGACCAAAACAAGGAGCATAATAAAAAAATGACTGGCAGTTTTTCATGAAAAGTAAGTCCACGTTCTAAAAGATTTTCCTTTACTTTTATTGCACGGACGTGATGGAATTGGAATGTTCTGCCCACAGCGCCGTTTCCGAACGATATCACTCCGTCGATTTTGAGGAAAATGCGGAGAAGCATTTTCACTAAGTGTATTACTCATAATATGAATTTTATGAAATTTTAAATGAATATTTTCTTATAATACTTTCATAATATTTTTAAGGAAGTTGATCGTTTGTTTATACAAACGTAATTATGTAATTTGTTTATTTTATGGTATTATAGATCTAGTATATAAAATGAATTCCCATTTCCCGAAGGCATCGTATTAGACTTGAACGGATGTGTCAATTTTGCTTATTTTTTTGTTGTGCTAGTTATTATCAGAATAAGGTTTTTGTAAAAAGAAAATTGTACATCAACTTTATTTCATACAAACTGTTACTAGCTATTATGATAGTCAAGCATATCTTTACGCGAAGTCTCTTACGCGGTAGGCAGAGAGTATCGAGTGCCAACTTTTCATACAAACACGCCGGTTCGTGAGACTCCTGACACCACCCTCAGATTATATCTGGATTGTCAAGCAAAACGAACATCGAAACACACTAAGTTACAGCCAAAGACACTAAGTAACCCAATTTGATAGCTGGTAAGTCTTTCACCAACCGGGCACATATCCAATCCCGATCAACGTTATATCTATACTAATATTGTAAAGAGGAAAGATTTGATTTTTTGTTTGTTTGAAATGGATAGGCACCGAAACAAGTGGACCGATTTCGAAATCTTAAAAATGGTATATTATCCATGAGTGACATAGGCTTTGTTTCATCAAAATCGACGCAGTAGAACCCAAGTCACAGGCGAAGCTGCGTGAAACTGCTAGTTTAATAGAAAATTTAAAAAATCTAGTTTTTAGTAGGTAAACCCGGGAATGAACCGGAGATCTCAAGTCAAGTCCATCGTAAGACCGCTAAACCTCAGAGGCAAAAATACTTACCAAATTCATGAACATTAAGCAAACATTTTTATGTTAAAACATAAATCCTTCATTAGTCCTAAATAAGTCTCAGATTGCCGCCGTAAAGGTCGGCCGCGGCTGAAACGTTTTTGCTGATCTTATTATACCTAAAACTTTACTTCGTCCTTCACCATTCAATTAGATATAAATGGGAAGCTAATCATGTTCTTCAATCGTATTCAATAAGTAAAAGTTTGAGTGACGGGAAGGAATTGTAAAAATTATGTGGGTGTATAAAACCTTTAGATGTTAGAGAATTTGCTCGCCTTATGGAAGAATTATTTTTTACAAGTGTTCTATCTCTTATTTTTAATAAGAAAAAGGGAACAATATGAGTGATGGTTAGAAATAACCGCACCTAATAGACATTATAGATATATTGAGTGAGTCGCTGTCCTGAGACTAGGGCGTAAGACCAGTCGTGCAAGTCTATCGGCTACCTTTACCTCTGGACCAGAACACGTCAATATCATTATGGCGGCATAGGTATTAGGCATAGGTATATATTATAGGTAAGACGGTGGATCCTTGCCCGGGCAAGTTGCTGTACGATACTGTACATCAGTAGTCTAGTCGGTAGTAACCCGTTACCCCATTGATGGCCGCACGAAGGCCAGAAACACCACCAGGAACATTTTATAATTAACATTACATCTCGTCATAAATACATCGCCTCTGTGGTCTAGCGGTCCGGGTCTCGGGTTCGAATCCCTTGTCGGCCACCAAAAAGAAAATTGGATTTTTCCAATTTTCTAATAAAAATAAAATGTTGGTCGGGATTGGAAATGTGCCCGGTTGGCGATAGGATTGCCACCTATCACATCGTGGGACTTAGTGTCTTCGGCTAGTCGTGGGTGCCCTGGTTGTGCTTACCTCTTCGAGGATATGGGCGTGAAGATACAATACATTATTGTATACGGTTTGGTGGTGTTAGCTACAGCCATATCGAAATAGATGCTCCTGCAAACTTCATACTTTTGAGAGTTTTCTAACCGTACATTTTTATTTATATAGATGTCATAGATTAAGAGATAATCGAGGAGTAGACAACTTAAGTGCTAAAGTTACATTAGTAATGTATTAGCGCTACTTTACTTTAACACTTTTTCGCCTCTGTGGTATAGATGTTATGTTCAAGACGTTGGAGTAGACTACATAAGGTCCTGGGTTCCTAGGTCGGGAAACAAAATGAAAAGTGGGTTTTACAATTTCCTAAAAAATATGGTTGCTCGGTATTGGTTGTGTGCCCGGTTGGCGATAGGCTTGTCACTTATCACATTGCGGGATTTAGTGTCTTCGGCTAATCGTAGATACCCTTTTCCTCTGCCTACCTCTTCGGGGATATGGACGTGAAGATACTTACTTTGCTACTTTATTTTCAATCATTAGGTTGACTTTTTGGTACAAAAATTTGACTTACATAATTCGATAAAGTTTTAGTAACAGCGATTTGAAGAAGCAATGAATAAATATACTTTTACAAATTACAAGTATGGAACCAAACCCAGTAAAGTTTAGCGTATACCTTACCCCAAACCCTCCACTGACGAGTACTCCAATAAACACTGCTCATAAAGTAGTATAAATACTAGAATGTGCACTAAAGTTATTACTGTCAATATTGCAACGCCATGTTGTGGTTTATATCCATAATTAATTGACGTGTAAACCGGAAATAGCTTGTACTAATTACTTAGTTTGTGTTCGCAAATGATAATTGCTTCTAATAATTAATCGAGCTATTAAATTGACCGTGATGTACTTATGAGGAAGCGTCACTTCCTAATCAGTGGACTAAATATTACACTTGTGCCGTTTATGAAACTCTATTTCAATTACGTGTGTTCTTAAATATAATATATTATATTTGCTAATAAACATATTATGTTTGCTCAGTTTTACCGTGGAAAAATCGTTTGATTGACTTTTTTAATATATAGTAACTAGTCGACCGAAATGGCAAAATTCGTATAGTTTGACATAAATAACTACTAAAGTTTGTATGGATTAAAACATTGTTTTTCTCATTTCCCCGGTTTTTTATTTAAAAATAATTACCAAAATCGCGTCGGACTTAACTTCTTAAGGTTCAGTCTTCGATTCCCGATTCGAGCAACAAAAGAAAACTTGAAAAGATAAATTTTTAATTTTCTAATTAAATAATGTTGACAGGAATTGGATATAAGCCTGGCTGGCGATAGGCTTGCCACCTATCACATAGTGAGGTTCAGTGTCTTAGGTATTTTTCTGGTCCACTCGTTCAGGCGTCATGCGATAAATACGGGAAATGGAGATTCATTTGTCAAAATGTACCGGATCTTTAAATCCGGTATATGTAACGTATGACTTAAGGTTACTTTGCTCGATTGGGCGTGCAAAGTTTGAAATAGATAGTCAAATAATGCATATTACATCAATGCGAAATCAGTGTTTCATACTACAGTTTCAGCTATTTTTTTAAATATTATCTTATAGTTTTGGCATGTTTGTACACTTTACCTACAAGACTACAACTTGATGCAAAATATTTTTCTAATAAAATACACACATTAAGTTATCACATCCTTAAACCTAGGGATATTATAAAAGCAAAACTGATTGATAGTTTTTTTTTTTTATTTTACAATTTTTTGCAAACGGATTAGGTGCAAAAATTATGCAATAAATGTAAAAAACATTATATGTATAAAAAATAGTACAAAATGGAGTTTTATCAAGTTCCATACATTGAAACAATTCATTTTAAAAAAAGAGATCAAAATCAAGGTACTGTATATAAATTTTGCGGTTTATCCTAGAAATATATATACCTCGAATAGAAACCCTCGTCTGTTTATCTGCGGTTGGAAAAACATTCGCCATGCCTTTTGTGTATGATGAAATATCTCACGATTGTTGAACACAATCACGATATCACTTTTATATAAAGGCTTCGGATAGAAAAGAGTCGTTTAAAAGGCTCTTGAAATTCTGTTACACGCCTTTCAGAAGCTATTACTTTGTCATAGTTTCAAAGAGCGATAATAAGACCTGCCATCTCGCTAAAAATTAAGACCGAAATTGTAAAAAGCTTTTAAAAGAATTTAAAAAAGTATCTTCACTCCCATATCCCCTAAGAGGTAGGCAGAGGCACAACCAGCTCACATACGACTAGCCGAACACATTAAGTCCCACAATGTGATAGGTAGCGAGCCTATTGCCAACCGGGCACATATCCAATCCCGAGCAACATTTTTTTAATATAAAATTGGAAAAACCCAATTTCATTTTTGTTGCCCGAACCGCGATGAGGTCCAGGGTTTGAATTCCGGGTCGGGCAACAAAAAGAAATGTGTTATTTCCAATTTTCTATAACAAAAAGGTGCTGGAGATTGGACAGTGGTTAGACTTTAGCTAGTCGTGGGTGCCTCGGTTGTGCCTTTGCCTACTCCTTAGGGGATGTGGGCGTGAAGACACGTACCATCAGAAGACCGTGTATTTCTTCTGTGACCTCTAAAGTTTTCAGACTAACTGGATCATAAAAATCCTCTAGGTCTTGTTCCTTCGCATAGAATAGAACATATATGCCTCCCTGATAGGCAGCTCGTTAAAGAGGCGAGAATAGGTTATATGGAAACTTACCAACAAGACTACTTATAGTAGAGCGATATGCAGCAACTTGTCCGGGTTCACTGTCTTACCCTTTCTTACCACCATTATTAGCAGTGTCATGTTCCGCTCCGAAGGGTAGAGTAGTGGGTAGGTTTGCACAATAGCCCTAACATCCATGTCACAATACAGTGACTCAATATACAATACTATTAAGATATACACAAGAAGAATGAACGTGGATGGATGTAGGTACCCGGGGAGACCTAGGTTGACATTCCACGATCAGATCACTCGGATATTACCTATCCGAAGGTGGTGTCAAGAGCCTTCGAAACCAGCGTGTTTGTTTGAAAAGGGTAATGAATGTGAAGGAAACTAGACAGGTTTGTCAGGATCGTGAGATCTGGCACTCGATACTCTCTGCCTTTCCCGTAAGGGACTTGGCGTAAAGATATGTATCTAAGAAAAAAACGTGAACTACTTTCCGTATGTAGTAATCTGGCACTCGATACTCTGTGCCTTCCCCGTAATGGACTTGGCGTAAATATGTGTATCTAAAAAAAAACGTGAACCACTTTCCGTATGTAGTTCACTTTAGAACCAACAAATACCCAGTGTTATTTAAGAATCATAATCATATTTTTATCTGAAATAAAATCTGTATCATGTGCGTTATCCAAAGCTAATTTAAAAAAAAAATACGTTTTTATCGATATTCCTTGTAAAAGAGGGAATGTTTAAAGCTTGTTTAGATTCTGTTATACGCTTCTCTAAAACAATTACTTTGTTTCGCTTAATTGAATTCGGCGCTATATGTTCCCTTTAGAAAATTCAAATGAATTTGTATTAAACTCTAAAGATCACAAAGACTTGTTTAATTTTCTCTGAAATGCCTACAACTTATTCGTGAAGACACAATCACTTCAAAGGATTTAAGAGTTTCAATTTTAATCAATCTTAAAGAAGGAGGTTTTGTTTTAGAAAAAAATTTTTTTATATGACATTGGAATGCAACAAGCAGAAGGATCTCCTAATGGTAAGAAATTCCCCCCGCCCAGAGACACCAAAGGTGGTAATGGTGCGTTGCCAACCAGAGGTCGGGATGTTTGGCCTCGAGCAAATGTAAGTCAACCGGCTACCTTACCCTCCGAATCGGAACACGTCATAACGTTATGGCGGCAGGAATAGGTAAGGCGGTGGTACCAAGCCGGGTGAGTCGCTGCGAAACTCTATACCACCTAATCAGATGTCACGGTGTTAGTGACGGCAAGCCTATGCTCGCCTTTTACGAGCTGCCTGGCACAAGAAGGCATAATATGGTAAAATAAGCAAAATAAGCAAATTATAAGCTTAAGTTATTGGTTATTGGGTGTTAGTTAACAAGACGGTTGTTTCTCTGCATACGCTTTCGGGGATATGGACGTAAAGATACTTTATTTTATTTACTTTTTCCCTAATAAACAAATCTCATTAAAAAATTCTTTTTTTTTAGGTAAGTAACTGTCAAAAGCCGAGAGCTACTGGTTCCTACTTCGACAAGGTAAGGTACTCGGAAAATACCTTAATGTTCTTGACAGTTTTTAAACATTTTCTTTTTTAAATCATAATATTCAATTTAATTTAAGAACCAACTAATGAAGATCTTTACGTAAGACAAGTTTAACTCGTCTTTCAAATAGGAGTGCAACAAACGAGCTTTCATTTATATATTAAATATGTAATTCTTAGGGACTATTTTTAAATGACAAATGTATTTTATTACAACTTTAAATTGTGATTGTTATCTTTTAATATTACGTGGCAACCACAGGTCGCGACCTAATGTGACAAATACAACGCCTCGCAATAATTTCCATTTGTAAACTTTCGTTTTTACTTTTTTAGTTGCTAACGCCATCTACTACTGGGAAACAGAACTGCTCTCGTAGCAAACATGACACAATTTTGTTGACAACAACCACGCTACGACAAACGACAAAATACATAATGATTCGTTCGCTTGTGAAGTAATACTTGACATCTATTAGTTTAACGAGATGCATTATTTTTTATCTATAAACAGACATACACATATGATATTTATTTCGTTTACGTAATTTTTAAAAAAAAATAGGATGTAAAGGTTGTAACAAAATTGTAACTGTTTTCATACTGTGGAACCTAACGTTGCCAAAGTACATGGCAATGCTCACAGATGGCGCTAAAACTAAACCTCAGTTTTGTTAGTATTTTATGCCGTGAAAAAACATGTCAGTGTATGTGCATTGTACAATTACTTATTGTTACAATTAATTACAATTGTACACATACAAACACTATGAAATTTTATTTCTAAATTAATATCTTTAAAATATAATGTACTCTAAATGAAATATGATTCTTTTTACGCTTTTACGCTGTAGTTATTGTCATTAACATAATTAATTTTCAAATCTTCCACAAATTTCAAGGGTTACTATTATAACTAAGACTTCTTCCTATTTCATCAAATATATTTTCTGTGTTTAGAAAACTAAACTAAAGTTTCAAAGTAAAGTTGGTAGTTGACTCTTCATCTCATGCTAGCAGTACACTTTCTTGTCATTAGTAAGTTTGTACGTCTTGCGCGTGCGTGGAAATTGCTGGCCACACCCCTAAGCACTCCCTTACTTTTTCTAACCTTTCACGACTTTAGCCAGACTCTTTATATCATATGCGCTCCTGGTATCTAGTAGACATTTTCCGCTCTAATCGGGATTTCCAGAAAACTATATCCTCTAGGTGCGAATTAGATTTTCTTTTATCCAAATCCAGTACTGCCCACCCCATTTTCCTGAAGGGGTTTTCCCAACCATGGCCACCAAATTTCAGTTTCCTTTACACTTATGCTACCCTAGTACATTTTCCCGTAGCGCTGAAGCCTGCTACGAAAAGCTGCTACGAGAGAGACCGAAAAGCTCTACAAGCCCGCTACATGCAATACATCTACGTCTATCGTAGCGCTTTCACTTCGTAACCCTCCTATCTCACTAAACAACAAGTGAAATTCACAAGACTGTAGACCTTTTTATTTATAGATGAGAATGAAAAACCCCGATATTTGACATATTTGTAAGAACTCTTACTGCTATGCGTTTAATATTGATATTTGGTTTTTCAATGTAATAAACGGAGTTTAACTTATTAAAATGTTCTTAAATAAATGTCATTAATTTTATTTTATTTACTAATTATTATTATGGCTTACCAATATGTACTAGAATATTTTAGTGCTAAAAAAATATGTAACAGCTTTGACGTTTGTGTTCGTATTCTTGTAATAAAATATTTCTCTATTTCTTTGTTGAACAATTTCAAACATCTTTACACTACCTACCTATAAGCATTACCCTTAATACAATTACGTAAATTATGCCAATTTTCTATATAATAAAGTAATGTCCCCCTAGAGGAACATTATCTGAACTTCGATATTGACGTTATAATCATAATGTCTATACGTGAACAAAGAAAAGACCAATTATTCGGAAATTCGACTTCGGCTAATTCTTTTATAATATTGGCAGGTAAACAAGCAAACAGATTTCCTGGTGGTAAGAAATTCACGCCGCCTAAAGACACCAAAAATGTTGCGTTGCCAACATGGAACCGGGATGTTAGGTCTCGAGCAAAATTAAGTTTACTGGCTACCTTACCCTGCAAACCGGAACACGTCATGACGTTATGGCGGCAGGAATAGGTAAGACGGTGCAACCAGTCCGATTGAGTTCCTGCGAAACTCTACCACCTAGTCAGATGTCATGTTGTTAGTAACGGTAAACCTATGCTCGCCTTTAACGAGCTACCCAGCAGGAAGGCAGATGGTCTAATCTGCAAAGAAGCCCGGACCAACAAGGGGAATTTCCTCTTCAATTATTTTTTTTAGAATTCTTGCTTTAATTCTCATTTTACTTTACGGATTTTACCAATATCCACACCAACACTTACGCATGCACGTAAAGTATAATATACTATGTAATTCAATAGCTTTTTTTTTATATTCAAAGGCAAACAAACGGACAGATTTCCTGATGGAAAGAGATAACCGAGGCCTATACACCAGAGATGCTACAGGTGCGACGATGTCCTGTTTTCAGTATATCAGGCCAATTGTCCAAGTTTATTGGCTACCCTACCCTCCTGAACAAAACATTATGGCGACAGAAGAAGGCAAAACGGTGCAACACAACAGTCAGGACAAGTAACTGTGTAGCAGACTACCACAAATGGTCTTGTTTTCCATTTTACCAGCGATCTCCTCTTACAAGCTGCCTGGCAGAGAGACAGATGGTCTATTTTATCCAGTGAATAAGGATCAACACGAGGAAGACATAAGTTTTGCGGTGCTACTCGCCGGTTAGAAATCCACCGAGTTCCTTTTATCCATAATGATAGTGTCATGTTCCGGTCCGAAAGACAGGGTAGCCAGTAAGCTTCCATTATAATTAGCCTAATACCTCAGATAAAGACAACGATGCACCAACATGGTGCCTATCCTATTAGCCAGGGTTACCTCTTACCATGAGAAGAGTCGTGTGCTTGATGTTGTCTTACTAATCTTAAGAATATAAATGCGAAAGTTTGGATGTTTGTTTGTTACATTTTCACGCATAAACTGCTGAACCAATTTTCATTAAATTTAGTAAACACATAGAGGGTAACTTAGATTAACGTAAAGGATTGTTTTTATCCCAAAAACATGTTCCTGTGAGACCATTAACGTCACGCGCAACAGCTAATATAAGATAAAATAAATTAAAAAAAATAGATTCAGAAATGACTCAGTAATCGATTAACATACATTAAAAAATATAGGAGTCGAACATCAAACCTCTTCCTTTTTTAAAGTTCAAACAGTATATAGGTTACTTATGAAACATACGAAACCAACTCTTGTTATTAAATACAGTTTAAATGTAGAGGATATGAAGTTGTCACTTTCACGATATTTCTGCCATGTTTCATCCGATGAACGTGAGTTATAAGCAATTTTCCACAACAAAACTCGTCTCCAATCTTAAGACACGATATAAATGTGTCACAATCAGAAATAAAGCTGGAGAACTTTATTTTTTGGATGGGAGTATTGTAGTATATTTCGACAGTGTTGATTCTGGATCCCTTATATAGAATGAAGTTTCACTATTTTCATATTAAGCAGCTTGTAATTAATAAAATATATATCCCTTAAAAATTACACAAACTTAGTAAGCAATGACTGACATTTTTATTGTGTTATGAGACCGTGGTCTAGCCGCTCAGTTGTTGGACTTGACTACATGAGGACCCGGGTTCGAATCCCGGGTCGGGCAACAAAAAAGAAAATTGGGTTATTCTAATTTTCTAATAAAAAAAGTGGCTCGGGATTGGATACTTGCCCGGCTGGCGATAGGCTTGCCACCTATCACATTGTTGGACTCAGTATCTACGACTAGTCGTGGGTACCTTAGTTGTGCCTCTGTCTACCTCTTCGGGGATATTAACTCGAAGATACTAGAAGATAAATAATATATGTATGATTTATAGATACATTTTTCATAAATTTTAATTACTTTTCCTAACTTAAGAAAGGGCACTCTCACTGCGCTACAGTTTTTAACTTTAGCAGTTAAGAGCGCTAAAACTGTATGTATGTAAAGTTTTTGTTCCGAATCAACTTTTTTATTTATTTATTTAAATTACTATTTATACCTTAAGCTAGAGATTGCTGGCATTTTAATAGAGTTATCAAGAGATGATTTCACTTGGTGTTGCTTTGGTACTTTATTTAGAATAGACCATTTCCCTTCCGACTTGGAAGCGCTCAATAGGCAAACATTGGTTGAATATATCACTAAAAAAATTGCTTATAGTATAATATTGTCCAATAACTTTCACACGTGCACCTATTCCTACTAGCCTAAATTCCTGCTAGCCGCTAAAACCGTCTGAAATTAACGTTAACCTATTAAGCCTAACACACAGGTAATCTATCAGCAGCGCACATTGATCTATGATATCCAGTATATCCATAGCCTGAAAATATGTTTACTATATGTTCAGGAGAACCACGAGTTCATTTATTACCTTACACCATTAAAAACAGTTTAAAACCTTGACCAATTAACCATTTAAAACTTAAACTAATATAACGTGACATGGCCATGTCATATCAGCTTAAAAGTTTATTGCTTGGTCATAAAAAGGTCGTAAAAATACCATAGATCTTATTTAATATGCAAACGGTTGGAATAGCTTTGAGTCAGCCATTATTTGACATGATAAAAAGAGCCCTTGTAATTAAACCCTTCCTCCTTTTAAACTGACTATCACTGTCGGGATTTGAGACTCCGAAAATCCACTTCAAGTGCCGCTATATCATGATTGCTCACAGTACCCTACTGTTCATCTGTTCCCTCACACACCAGAACTAAGACGCAAATTGAGCCTCAAATGGGGTATATTCTCAACTTTGCGGATGGATTCCCAGTATCAGCTCCTTTCTTTTGACTGCTTTCAACGAAGAACATCTCGAATTGTCAATGACAGGGCAATTACCCATCGGCTTGATTCTTTGGCATTGCATAGAAATACCATTCAGAGTTTTCTACCGCATTTATGAAGGGGAATACTCTAAGGAGCTATTGTTTGGTTTGATTCCTGCCTCCGAGTTTCACCTTCAGACATCGCATAAGAGGTATAAGTGTCATGCTTATCATCTTGATACAACTGTGCGATTCCGAAGACATTTCTTACCCCGCACAACACCTTTATGAAATCAGTTACTGAGCACGGTATTTCAAAATATAACGTAGTAACCTTCAAGAAAAGAGCATACTCGCTCCTTAAAGGTCGGCAACTCATTTGTGATACTCCTAGTATTGCGGATGTCAGTGGACGGCCGTGATCACTTTCCATAAGGTGACCAACTGGCTCGTTTGCCTCCTCTAATATAACAGCAACCCCGGTAATGAGATTGCTGCACTAAAAACATCTATAGTAGTTTTAGACGGTCTCTTAGGGTTAGAAGACTGAGGGTTAGGCCTATTATTATTATTATTTATATCATAGATGTTTATAACATCTATGATATAAATAGAGCGCGGGTGTCCTTTACCTTTCAGAGAACCCCGTGTTTGTAAATTGTCCTATCCCATAAAAAGATAATCTTACAAGAAAAATATTACGTAATCTATAACATAATTTGGTAACTAAGCATTATTCCCTTTTCAATGATTATTCC
This sequence comes from Calephelis nemesis, assembly GCA_002245505.1. NCBI lineage: Eukaryota > Metazoa > Arthropoda > Insecta > Lepidoptera > Riodinidae > Calephelis > Calephelis nemesis. The sequence goes on from NJDD01001046.1 coordinate 49,674, forward strand.
TTTTTGCATCATTTTGCATTTTTCAATCATTATTCCCTTTAAAATCATTATTCCCTTTTCAATCATATTTCCCTTTCCAATCACTATTTCCTTTTTAGTCATATTTCCCTTTCCAATCATTATTCTCTTTTCAATCATATTTCTCTTTCCAATCATTATTCCATTTTCAATCATTATTATTTATTCATTCTCCCATAGTAATTGTGATAAAAGAACATAACTTTTATACGTGATCTATCAATTTAACTCGAATCCAATAGCTCCATAAAATTCATGATACTTCACAATAAGCTGATCTCGTAACTAGACACCATAGAATAAATAATTTATGGGGCGAATAATAGCCTAATAAAGTGGGGATGACGCGTAAAATTTTATTCTTTATGAGATCTGTTTAGGATTTCAGCCGTTAAGTATTGGTTATTATAATATGATGTTGCTCATGGCTTCACTCGCGAATTGGGGAGCATTCAACCCTACTTGGATGTTGGTATAAAATATAACCTTACCTTACTAGAGATCTAGTCAGTGTTGCCAAGTTAGCCATTTTTTAGCTATATCTATCTATTTTCTATAACATAAAAATTAATCGCTAAATGTGTTGCTAAGCGCATGACTTCGGAACAACTTAATCGATTTGTTTAATTCTTTTGTTGTTGTATTGGTTATTGTCAGAAGAAGGTTCTTATGAAGAGAAACAACAGGAAAATTTGAAGGAAAAGTGACAAAAACAACACTTTTTTTCTTATACAAACTGATCGGGTGGAACAAAGTTCGCCGGGACAGCTAGTTTTTGATAAAAATTATTAAATTTAGCCACAGTTTTAGCAAATGTTTTAAATATTAACTAGTAGTTCGCCGGAACTAAGACCTCGCAATGAGCCAATAGATCTTTATATGATTCAAATGTTCCATCCATTTCTTTTTACGATTTCCATTTCTGTGATACGAGTATGGTTATCAATACATATTATAAAACAAAGTCCCGCGCCGCGTCTGTCTGTTCGCGATTTACTCGAAAAGTACTGAACGGATTTTCACTCGATTTTCAACAATAGACAGAACAATTTTTGAGGAAATTTTAGTGTATAGTAAGTTTATGTTTTGTACAAACCAACGATATTAGTTCAATATGTCGGCCAAAAATAAGCCGATCGGGAGCTTTCCTCGAAAACGCTGCCAAAACCTTTTCAGTTTTAACAAACAATGTATGATGGGATTTTTCCTCTTCGATAGATCTCAAAAAAATTAGCGGTGGTATATGTTTATCTTTAAAGAATAACCCAAATTAACCGTTTTTTGCGTTTACTTAAAACAGTAAAATGAATGGTTACTTTAGAACATATTTTTAACAATACAGTATTTACCCTTAATCAAAACAATCTGTTAGAAACGTTATGCGTGTAATTTAGATTAAAATTGCCTTTTACAATATCACTATCAGACACTAATGAGTTATCAAAAAGTTAAAATCTCCAGGCGCAAATTAAATAAAGTTGAAGAATAGCAAAGACATGCGCGCTAGTAAATTGCGAACAGACACACAGACAGATGCGGCGGGGGACTTTGTTTTATAATATGTATTGATAACCGAAGCGAAGCGAGGGCGGGCAGCTAGTAAAGATTTAAAGCAAAGCAATTGCATGAATGGCTTTGGAGTATGAAATACACAACTTCCTTTTGATGCTGAGAGTTCAAACGTGAACGAATTTTAAGATTGTATTATACATATCTACACACTTATAAAATTTCATAAAGATTTGATCAAAACTACTCAAGTTAACTTCGTACAAACACACGAACATACAAATGCAACTCTATCTTAATATAGAGATCTTAACCCATAGAAATTCTCGCCGCCTAGAGACACCAAAGGTGGTAATGGTGCGTTGCCAACGTGAGGGCGGAGTGTTAGGCCTCGAGCAAAAGTAAGTATACCGGCCACCTTGCCTTCCGAACCGGAACACAGTTATGGCGGCAGGA